>CM022953.1:29578864-29822078 GCA_012931725.1 Litsea cubeba
TCTGCCACACTGAGGCGTGTGGGGGTCACTTTTCTTCAAAAAAGACCACTGCAAAGATTTTGCAGTGTGGCTTCTTCTGGCCCACTCTTTTTAGAGATGCCCATGAGTTCTGTCGAACTTGTCCTCAATGTCAGCAATTAGGAGCTATTTCCAAGAGGAATGCCATGCCCCTTCAGCCCATGCTTATCATAGAGATCTTTGATTGCTGGGGTATAGATTTTATGGGTCCTTTCCCTAGTTCTTATGGGTTCCTCTACATCCTTCTGGCTGTAGATTATGTGTCCAAGTGGGTAGAGGCTATTCCCACTAAGACCAATGACCACAAGGTTGTGGTCAAATTCATGAAGGAGGATATCTTGTCTCGGTTTGGGATGCCCAAGGCCATGATTAGTGATCAAGGCACTCACTTCTGTAATCGTCCATTCGCGGCCTTGATGGCCAAGTATGGGATCACTCATAAGGTGTCCACTGCCTATCATCCTCAAACTAATGGGCAAGCTGAGTTAGCCAATAGGGAGATCAAGCATATTTTAGAAAAAACTGTGAATCCTAATAGGAAGGATTGGTCAACTAGGTTGACTGATGCCTTATGGGCCTATCGCACGGCCTACAAGACAATTTTAGGAATGTCTCCGTATAGGCTTGTCTATGGCAAGACGTGTCATCTTCCTGTTGAAATTGAGCATAAAGCATTTTGGGCTCTCAAGACGTTGAATTTCTCTTTACCCAAGCAGGTGTCCTTAGGAATTTTCAAATGAATGAGTTAGAAGAGATGAGGAGAGAGGCTTATGAGAATGCTAGCATCTACAAGTCCAAAGTCAAAGCTTTTCATGATAAATACATTGTGAGGAAAGACTTTCAGGTGGGACAAAAGGTCCTTTTATATAACTCAAAACTTCATCTCCATCCAGGTAAGTTAAGATCAAGATGGACTGGACCTTATTTTGTGCATAAAATCTACCCTCATGGAGCTATTGATGTTTTTAATAACAATGATGGAAAGATTTTTAAAGTTAATGGGCAAAGACTTAAGCCATTTTTGGAAAATTTTTCAAAAGATGACATTGTGGAAGAATTAGTGGACCCGGTTTATCCGGAAGCCACTAGTTCTTAATCTTTCTTGACTCTGTTAGTTGCCATCTTGCATGAAATTTGTTTTCCCCTGTTTAATGTCTTTATCTCTTTTTGTGCTTGATTGGCCTAATTGCATCTTTAAATAAATAGCGGATGATGCTACTCCGTATCACCTCGTTCTTTAGTGTGATGTCTTGGAATCTAACTTTGAAAGACCAACGATTCATTCTTCATTTTTATCATTTGAAAAGTGGATGGTTTTTTTTTTTTTTTTGGGGTGCACCATCTGTGCTTGCCCCGTTTTTGTTGCTAACCAATAGTTGGTGTCTAAGTCTCAGCAGGTTATTCGTACTACAGCACCAACCTTCGTAGATTGGTAACTTCGTTCCTCTCTTTTCCCTTTGTTCTTAGTTGTTTTACTCATTGAGGACAATGTTTCATGCGAGTTGGGGGGGGGGGGGGGGGGGAAGAGGCATGAAATTCATGCATGCATTTAGTTAATTTTTCATGCATATAGTTACTTTTTCACTATTTAGAATTTGTAAATACAAGCCTTGCATTCATTTCATTGCAATTCTCATTTGGAGTTTCAACTTTCGTGAAATACATGATGTATGCCTTCTTTGATTACTATGTGTCTTTGAATGATTGTGTGAGTTAATCATCACATTGAATTTTATTCGTACCATATCCCTTGTTTTTTTTAGAGTGCTTTGAGTGATAGAGTGGATTCCACACACTTGCAAGTTCATACTTTTGTAGCCTTGAATTGCATTCATTTTACCTCTTTTGGAAGTGGTGACATAAATTGTTAATACAAGGAAATTTGTTGTTTATAAAACCAGAAAAGAGTCACCCTTGTACCCTTGTTTGAGCCATGTTTTATATTCCCTTATTCTTGTGCTAAACCTTAGGGAACCGGTGTAAAGGAGGCAAGGAGGAATGGGGGGTTTTGGGGTGATTTCTGCAGGTGGAATATGGTTGTGTTACAAAAAATTGGGCTTGGTTATGATGAGTCTAAGGATGACTTTGAAGTGAAGATGATCTTCTATGTTTTGGCTGTGGGTTTGTGATTGACTGATACGAAGATACTCTATTCATTGAGACTTCTTCTCTACTGGTATTCCATTGCGTAATTGAGGAATTCGCTAATAAGTCACTTCGATGGAATTAAGTGAGATTCATTCTCAAATCAATCGTTGGATAAAAGTTTTGAAAATCAGAGGAAGAATGTGTTGGATTTTTATCCAAGTCATTCAATAAAAAAAAAAGGGTGAATGAATGGCAATACCGGTAGAAATACCGGTTCAAAAAGAAACATTTGAGGCAGAGAAGCTAGGATTTTTGCTACTAAGTCTCCACCGATAGTTCTACTGGTAGAACTTTCTCTACCGGTAATTCTACCGGTAGAACGTGCGTGCCCAAGCAACCCTATATATATTTTTTTTCCTGTTCTGTTTGTCATTTCATCTAGTTCTTCTCCTTTCTCTCAAGCAGATAGTCTCTCCTCCATAAACCCTAACAACCGAACTTCCAAAACCGCCATTAATCCAACCAATCTTCCTCCAAAACACCCAAATACCTTTTCTTCATCACCATTTCTCCCTCACCCTTCGATCAAACTTCCAAAAAGTCCAAGAAAACCCTACATTCCGAAATCCCCATCCTTCCCTCAAAAATTTGATACTCACTTCCATACCCTTCCAAAACCAATTCATACTTTCTACACACAACATTAAACCATGCCAAAGACAAAGAATCCTAAATTAGGAGGTGCACCAAAGAAAGGAGCAATTGCTAAAGGAGGGAAATCCAAAAGTAGCACCTTAGGGGAAAGTGATAGAAGAGCTGAAAAAAGACCAAGGATGTCTTCCCCCACTCCTCCACAGAAAAGTGCAGGTCAGATCAAATGGGAGAAGAAGGTAGACAAGAAAGCATTTGTGATTGAAAGGAGGGTCGATGTGGGTAAACTTGGTACTGGGGAATGCTTTGGAGCAGTGATCAATAGCAAGCTGGAATACATGGACACTGCCTTTGCGGGGTATATTCCTGACTTTGTTCGTCAATTTTTCAAATCTATGGAGCGTGTGATAGCAGGAGGTGAACAAATAGCTGCAATGGTGAATGGAACAAAAGTTAAAGTTGATCAATATATTATTGCAAAAGCCTTAGGATACACCCCAGTGGCTAGGGAGAAAATCACATACCCTAGGCCTCAAGATGTTCCTTTGGAAATTCCTCATGAGCAATTGGTGTTGAGAGAGGAAGCTATGGTAGAACGGACAACCACAGTTGGAAATTTGAATGGGGAAGTAGGGATGTTGAACAAGATTATGCATTACAACATTTTCCCTTGAGGCGATGAGAAGTTGCTAGGAAAAAAGGAGATGGAATTGCTATGGGTGATCTGGAGCCCAAATGAAGGAATGAATGTAGCTCAATTCATATACAATCAGATAAGGAGATACCCTGAGGAGTCCACAGCTAAGGCGGCCCTCCCCTACCCTTGTCTTATCACTAAGATATGCTTAAATCAGAAAGTAAAGAAAGGCCCAGATCATTGGCTTTTACCTAGTGATAGAGGGGCAATCACGGTGAAAACAATGGCAAAGGCCAAATCACAAAAGAGGGACCCTCCATCAGCAGCTCAACCTTCTTCTGCTATTCCTAAACAAGTGAAGGGCTCATCATTTCAGACTTATATGATGGAATTGATGAAGTGGTTTGGGTGCAAGGTAGATGATTGCATAGAGGGGCAGAAAGTGATTAAACAAGAAATGGAAAAACAGAGATCCAGGCAAGAGTATCTGATGAAGGTTGCTGTATCACAAGGAGCTGAACCGTATGTGTCACCCCAGAGAGAGACAGAGGCTGGTCCTAGCCAGAAAAAGGGTGACAGTAATACCGCAGCAGAAGAAGAGGCAGAGGGAGAAGAAGAAGATGATGATGATGATGAGGGGGAGGATGACACTGAAGAGTTAGTCAGTGAATGAGTTGTCCTATTGATGGTTGATTTTAGTTTTTGATTAGTGGGGAATATCGTTTTTGTATGGGCATGGCAAAAGGGTAGTTGACCTAAGCCATGTAAGGCCATGCCCCATTTTGTCCAAAACACTGTCATTGTTAACCCTTTTCAATGCAATCCTAAGATCCTTAATTAATCTTTTTGTGTCATTACTTCCATTAGAATACAAGTTTGAATTTATGTGCTACTTTAGTGTTGTTCTGTATGTGTGTGATGTTAGAATAAGCATTGTGAGATTAGTTTCCATGGGCTATGTTCATTGAAATGAGTGACATCTACATTGAGTGATATCTTTTGTGAGCTTTGGAATTAATTTTGATGTGATGGTTAACTCATTCTAATCTTATCATCTTGATTGAATGTTTTATTCCATAAGATATAGAGATTAATATTTTCACGGTCTTAGACATCTGTGTCAATTGGGCATAAATCATGTATTTCCACTTTTAAATGAGAATTGTATTTACAGAGAAGATAGCTTCTTCTTAATTTGCTAGGGACTAGCAAAGTCCAAGTTGGGGGGTGTGATAAATACCTAATTATTAAGTAATTAGAGACTTAATTGCCTTTCCATCACCTTCATTCGTGTTTAATTCCGTTGATTTCATATAATTTTGCACAAATATTGATTTTTGGTCAATTGCAGAAAGAATGAAGCTTCTGGAGGATGAATGGATCAAATAGAGAGTAAAGAAACTGGTCTCCATCAGTCAACCGCAAGTTCTACCGGTAGAAGTGGCTGATATTCCAGCAGAGAGTTTGGACACGAGAATTCCATCTGTCAACTGGTAGTTCTACCGATAGAAATGGCTAACCCTGAGATTTCCATCAGTCAACCGCAAGTTCTACCGGTAGAAGTGGCTGATATTCCAGCAGAGGTTTGGACACGAGAATTTCATCTGTTAAACCGGTAGTTCTACCGGTAGAAATGGCTGACCTTGAGATTTCCATCAGTTAACCGCAAGTTCTACCGGTAGAAGTGGCTGATATTCCAGCAGAGAGTTTGGACACGAGAATTCCATCTGTCAACCGGTAGTTCTACCGGTAGAAAAGGCTGACCCTGAGATTTCCATCAGTCAACCGCAAGTTCAACCGGTAGAAGTGGCTGATATTCTTGCAGAGGTTTGGACATGAGAATTTCATCTGTTAAACCAGTAGTTCTACCGGTAGAACACTCGGATTTGGATAGAATTCTAGTTTTTGGGGCAGTTTTGTAATTAAAGTTGTGGGAACCTATATAAAGCATGATAACTCAAAAATTAGGGTTATCTTGGGATTGTGTTAGTTTCCCAGCAGCCTCCTTTCCTTTTTCTCTCTTCCTTCCTTAGATAAATGTAGAGGTAGTTTCTATTGAAGATGGGTGTTCAATTTTGTTCAATTCTTGTTTTAAGACAGAATCCTTCATATTAATTCAAGTTTTATTAGAGGTAATCTTTCAATTATATTCTTACTGTTCTCTTACTTTCATTTAATCTGTTTGAAGACTTCTCCATTAATGGAGGGGTAGAATTACAGATGGTTTAACCTAAGGGGAATTCAACCTGGGTTTTGTATGGGTTATTCTTCATGATTATGTTTTCATGATAAAAGATAATTTCCATTGATGTTCTGCTTCAAGAAATCATAATTGAGATGTTAAGCCTTTGACTAATTGTGTTCATCTAAGATGATACAACTAGTGCTTGGGTCGATGACTTTCAGATTATCGAATTGAATGTCTAGGAATCTCTTTGGGAATTATTCACTTAGATTGATATTTGATTTTCAAGAAGAAAACTTCCAGGTGAGAACTGGATTGATTCAATTCTTATCTGCGTAATGAAGAGGAAGATGAAACCATGAAAATCTAGGTGGTTTGAACCCTAGGTTGAACCATCTCTTTAGCATAACATTTTCATTCAGTTTTCTGCAGTTTTAATCAGTCATTAGCTAAGAATTAATTACACCCATCGAACAAAAGTTGGTCACTCTCGACCGAAAGAAGTCCTCTAGAGCTGAAACCCTAGTCCGTTCTCTGTGGATTCGACCTCTTCATGAGTGAAGTGCTACACAGCGATAAATCATGTCCTCCGTTTAGGACAAACCCACCATCACAGATAAGCTAAGCAGGTGGAGAAAAATTCTTCTGCCATTGCTTTGTCTTTGGTAGACTTTGCAGCTTCTTGCAATGGGGACGAATGTGTCCTTTCTTTCCATAATGGTGACAAGTGGATGTGGGTGCAGCGCATGACACATTCTTTTTTTTAAAACTACTCGACACATTTTGTATATGTGCAGTATGTGGAGTAGCATGTGTAACACTTGAAACAAAAATTGTTTTACCTTTAGCTTTTGAAGTGGATGCACCATGATCATAACCGAGACCGCTTCTGTCAAAAGGAGACTTCTGACTGCACAAGATATTTGTAAGAGTCTTCGAACCAGTGTTCATCTTGTTTAGTGAAGCTTGTTTCAGTTCTAACTTAGACAGAGTGATCTTCAATCTTCCTTACAAATCTTCTTTTTCAGCTTTCACAATCACTATCTCTTTCTTCAAATTCACTGTTTCTTATTCAGCCTGCTTAAATTTTTGACCCTCAGTAGTCAAAGTTTCAGTCATGTAGATCTTATGACTTTCCAAGAGATGAACCTTTTCAAAGGCTTGCTCTAATTCAACTTTTAATGCAGAATTTTCTTCTTGAGCAGCCTGAAGCTTGATAATAATCTAATTTCCATACTTTGTCATCTTGACACAATCAGCATATGTAGCATGATACAGCTCTTCATAATCTTTCTCTTGATCTGGCATCTCATCATCTTAATCTTCATCAGTATCGTTGTCAGACAAAGACCTAGCCATGAAAGCCACAAACTTGCCATTCACAGTTTCAAAAGTTTCAATTGAAGGATCCTGTTCTTCTACTGATGACTGTTCCTTCCAAGTTGTGTTGAGAGCCTTTTTTAATGCACCTTTTTTCTTGTTGGCACACTCACTAGCATAGTAACCATAGCCGTGGCACTCAAAACACTTAGTTCCTTTTGCAGAATCCTTCTTCTCAAATTTAAAACTCTTCCACTTGACTTGTTTTGACTTCATGTACTTCTTGAAGCAATTAAACATTTCAGCGATAACATCTTCAGCATCAGATTCAGAATCAGAACCAGACTCAGTATTCTTTTCAGGTTTCTTTCTTGATTCTGAGTTGGCTTTCAAAGCAATACCTTTCTCTTTTGATTTTCCTTTATCCAAACGGTTTGCTTCAAAGGTTTGAAGATTTCCTACCAGCTGGTTTACCTTGAGGGTATCAAGATTCTTGTTTTCTTCAATAGCATCAACTTTAGAATCAAACCTCGAAGGTAGAGACCGCAAAACTTTCTTGACAATCTTGTTTTCTTGAATTTCCTCACCCAGATTGAAAACAGAATTGACAATACCATTCAGCTTTGCATAAAATTGACCAAAGGTCTCATCTTCTTCCATTACGATGGTTTCAAATTCTTTAGTCAGCCTTTGCAATTTAGATTGATTCACCGTGTCTATAGCCTCATACTCCGTCTGTAAGACTTCCTATGCTTCTTTTGCAGTTTTGCAAGTGAAAATCCTGTGGAACTCTTCAGCAGACACTCCATTGTATATACTATTCACTGCCTTGTTATTATAATTGGAGGCATGCTTCTCATCCTTAAAAATATCCTGTTGGTTATGGTTATGGTTATCATGCTACAAAGGCTTGCTCTAATTCAACTTTTAATGCAGAATTTTCTTCTTGAGCAGCCTGAAGCTTGATAATAATCTAATTTCCATACTTTGTCATCTTGACACAATCAGCATATGTAGCATGATACAGCTCTTCATAATCTTTCTCTTGATCTGGCATCTCATCATCTTAATCTTCATCAGTATCGTTGTCAGACAAAGACCTAGCCATGAAAGCCACAAACTTGCCATTCACAGTTTCAAAAGTTTCAATTGAAGGATCCTGTTCTTCTACTGATGACTGTTCCTTCCAAGTTGTGTTGAGAGCCTTTTTTAATGCACCTTTTTTCTTGTTGGCACACTCACTAGCATAGTAACCATAGCCGTGGCACTCAAAACACTTAGTTCCTTTTGCAGAATCCTTCTTCTCAAATTTAAAACTCTTCCACTTGACTTGTTTTGACTTCATGTACTTCTTGAAGCAATTAAACATTTCAGCGATAACATCTTCAGCATCAGATTCAGAATCAGAACCAGACTCAGTATTCTTTTCAGGTTTCTTTCTTGATTCTGAGTTGGCTTTCAAAGCAATACCTTTCTCTTTTGATTTTCCTTTATCCAAACGGTTTGCTTCAAAGGTTTGAAGATTTCCTACCAGCTGGTTTACCTTGAGGGTATCAAGATTCTTGTTTTCTTCAATAGCATCAACTTTAGAATCAAACCTCGAAGGTAGAGACCGCAAAACTTTCTTGACAATCTTGTTTTCTTGAATTTCCTCACCCAGATTGAAAACAGAATTGACAATACCATTCAGCTTTGCATAAAATTGACCAAAGGTCTCATCTTCTTCCATTACGATGGTTTCAAATTCTTTAGTCAGCCTTTGCAATTTAGATTGATTCACCGTGTCTATAGCCTCATACTCCGTCTGTAAGACTTCCTATGCTTCTTTTGCAGTTTTGCAAGTGAAAATCCTGTGGAACTCTTCAGCAAACACTCCATTGTATATACTATTCACTGCCTTGTTATTATAATTGGAGGCATGCTTCTCATCCTTAGTCCATTCAGCTTTAGGTTTAGGAACAGCTTGTCCGCTAACCACAATTGTTGGTCTGGAGTAGCCCTCCTCAGCAATATCCTAAACATCATCATCAATAGACTTAAGGAACTCAATCATCCTTTGCTTCCAATATGCATAATTAGAACCATCTAGCAAAGGGGGTTTAGAAGTTAATGTCCCTTCTTGATTGAGCACCATTCTAGAAATCTCTGTAGATCAAACACAGCAAATTAGTATAACCCGTTTTGATACCAATTGAGGGTTTAGGGTTTGAGATCTCTAAATTGGTTCACTCAATCAATCAAACCAAAAGTGAGCAAAAAAAAAATCTACGCAGCGAAATAAAATCACAAGCACACACCACAAGGACACCAAATTTAAGGTGGAAAACCCTAACTGGGTAAAAAACCACAGATCCGAACTGGATCTAATCAAACACTATGAGTCTCATAATTACAAGAAACTCATATTTCTTCACTAGATATCCTCTATCTAAAGACTGAAGTTACCTTGTGTCGCATTACGCTTCAATGACATCACACCATTGATTGCAACAGATCCAGTGCTTGACTCCTCAAATCTTCTACGCAAGAAGATGGTCTTGTACAAGAGATGTAGAAGAACTTGGCTCTCTAGTGTACTTGGCAGCACAACTCTTCAAAAATCTCTAGAGAGAATTTCTCTCAATTTGATCACTAATTCAGAACTTGAGAGATGATCTGTTGTCTTTCTCTTACCTTTGGGTTGTGAGAAACACTCAATTTATAGCCCCAAATTCGGGCATAAGACCCCTAATAATATTCCACTTAGAATAAGAGTCTTTCTCAAACTTTAACACAGAGTCCGGAACCAACTGGAACTCAGCGAGCACCCTCGCTATAGCGAGGTATGATTCTGCCTCGGGACTCTTGTCCGCCGTTCGAAACTCTGCAGCCTCTTTTGTGACTTTTTCTTCAGCCTCTTTTGTTGACTCAGCATTTATATTCTAACAACTTCTCTTTGACAACAATTTTTTTTTTAATTACTAACAAGGGTTACCTAGTTAGTTGGAAAATCCAGATGTTCATGGATTGATCCATAGGTAATGTCATTTTTTCTCCATTTATAGAGTTTTCTTTCTATGTATGGAAGGGTTCCCTATTTATGCTCACAGCCGTTGTTTAGGACGGGGATTGATTATACCTAGGATTTGGACCGAGTTTATAAATCTATGATTCGAACGGGGCTTAATACGCAACGAACTTTGGCTGGACTTCCATTGAATTTTGGACTGTGTTAACTACCTTATGACTTTGGACAAGGTTTAATACTCGGTGCCAGGCTAATCACATGATGATTTTTGACAGGGTTAAATACCCTAAGGACCTTGACGTGTCATGTCTTGGTAGTAGCCTATGTGGGTTCCCTAGAGTCCATTATAGGACTCCGTTTCTTTTGCTATTTTTTTAATGTATTTCATTTGTTTATGTTGTTTTTTAATCGCTTTATACTTGTATATCCATTGTTGTTAATGTATATTTACCTCCTAGCTGCTTGTAGTCGATGATATTATGCTTGGTAAATAGGTAATGAATTTACCTTTGCCTCAGAGGAGGAGCTTCAAACAACTCTGTCTGATGATCTGACAAAGTGGAGTGCAGATGACATCTATTGAGTCTGCATGACCTACAGTACTTAGGAACCTTCACTATTTGGGGATTATAAATTTCTTCTTTTTGTAAATTGTAATTAATACTTTTTCAAAATTAATCTTTAAACTCTAATCATTAATATTGTACAGATCGACTTTGAACTTTTTATTATACTTTATGTTAATCAAGAAGCTTCCGCGGTTTATATCCAGCAACCAATCAAATGTATTCATTTCACCGCGGACTTCGATCATGTAGATGTTAGGATTTTGAGTGTTGACTAAATTCATGGGGACAAAACTCTGGGTCTTTGAGTTGTATTTTTTAATTTTGAAAAAGACTCTGAAGATAGAAGATGTGAAGGATTCTAAAAAGATAGTCTGAAAGGATTAGAAGAAAAAGGCTGAAAGAAGACAGTGCCATGGAGTTTCATCAACACATGAGGACTACCATGAGATTTTAAATTGAAAGTATTTCCATGCTATCACAATTCACACGTTGTGGTCTCTTGGTATTTTTTCTTTGATGAACTTTAATGGTGACATCACAAGGCCATTAAATTAGTAAACAAAAAGAGGGAAGACTTTTTGGGCTTGATGACATCACATGGAAAGTGAACAGGAGAGGCTTAAATAAATTGCAAAGCTACTGAGACAGAAACAAAAGTTGCCCGCCTGACAGACTTGATAAATATGCGGAGACAGTACCTCATCCGCTCGAGCGGATGAATGGTCCGCTCGAGCGGACAAGGCGCAGGGAGTCCGGGAAAATTATATTATATTATTTTAATTGTGCTCAAACTGCTTGTTTTAATCCTAATCAAGTTAGGTTACCTTAAGCACGTCCTAAGGGCTATTTAAAGGACTCAATGGCTATTCCAAAGAGACACCTCACCTCTCAAAGTGCTGAGTTAGAGATTTGAATGAGAGAATTCTTTTCTAGAGATTTATTAAGGAGTTGTGCTGACAAGTTCTCTAGAGCCAAAGTCTTTTGCATCCTTTGTAGAAGATTGTCTTCCTAAGTAGAAGATTTGAGGAGTCAAGTGCTTGATTGAGTCTATTGCAATCAGCGGTGTGAAGTCGTTGAAGCGTGAAGCGACACAAGGTAACTTCAGTCCTTAGGTAGGGGATATCTGGGGAGAAAATCTGAGTTTCTTGTAATTGCAAGATTCATAGTACTTGATTATTGATCCAGGTTGGATCAGTGGTTTTTTACCCGGTTAGGGTTTCCCACCTAAAATTTGGTGTCCTTGTGGTGTGTGCTTGAGTTTTATTTCCGCTGCATAGTTTTTATTATTTGCACACTTTTGTCTGATTATTTGAGTAGACCAATCTAGAGATCGGGAACCCCTGAATATTTTCAATTGGTATCGGAGCGGGTTATACTAATTTGCTATGTTTGATCACAAAAGATTTCTAGAATGGTGATCAATAAAGAAGGGACGTCAACTTCCAAGCCTCCTTTGTTCGATGGTTCCAATTATGCTTATTGGAAGGAAAGGATGATTGGATTTCTTAAGTCCATTGATGATGATGTTTGGGATATTGTTAAGGAGGGCTACTCCATACCAACGATAGTGGTTAGTGGACAAACTGTTCCTAAACCTAAAGCTGAATGGACTGAGGATGAGAAGCATGCCTCCAATTGTAATAACAAGGCAGTGAATAGTATATACAATAGAGTGTCTGCTGAAGAGTTTCGTAGGATTTCCACTTGCAAAACCGCAAAAGAAGCATGAGAAGTTTTACAGACGGTTTATGAGGGTACAGATATGGTGAAGCAAGCAAAATTACAAAGGCTAACTAAAAAATTTGAAACCATCATGATGGAAGAAGATGAGATATTTGATCAATTTTATGCAAAACTGAAAGATATTGTCAATTCTGTTTTTAATCTGGGTGAGGGAATTCAAGAAAACAAGATTGTCAAGAAAATTCTGAGGTTTCTACCTTCGAGGTTCGATTCTAAAGTTGATGCTATTGAAGAAAACAATAATCTTGATACCCTCAAGATCAACCAGCTAGTTGGAAATCATCAAACCTTTAAAGCAAACCGATTGAATAAAGGAAAATAAAAGAGAAGGGTATTGCTTTGAAAGCCATCTCAAAATCAAGAAAGAAACCTGAAAAGAAAAATGAATCTAATTCTGAATCTGAGGGTGAAGATAATATGGCTGAGTTTATGAAGTGCTTCAAAAATTACATGAAGTCAAAACAAGCCAATTGGAAGCATTCTAAATCTGGGAAGAAAGACACTGCCAAAGGAACAAAGTATTTCGAGTGCCAAGGCTATGGTCATTATGCTAATGAATGTGCTAACAAGAAAAAGGGTACAAAGCAAAAGGTTCTCAACACAATTTGGGATGAAGAATCTTCTGAAGAAGAAAAGGAAGAAGAAAGAGATTCTGAAAACGATCCTTCAAATAAAGGGAAGGGTAAGTTTATGGCGTTCTTGGCTGCGTCTGTGTCTGACAATGATACTGATAATGATGATGAGATGTCAGATCAAGAGAAAGATTTTGAAGAATTGTACCATGCCACATATGCTGATTGCGTCAAGATGACTAAATTTGCTAACAATATCACAATCAAGTTCAAGGCTATTCAAGACGAGAATTCTGCATTGAAAATTGAATTAGAGCAAACACTTGAAAATGTTCATCTCTTGGAAAGTCAGAGATTTGCCTAGCTGAAACTTTGACTACTGAGGGTCAAAAATTTAAGAAGGCTGAACAAGAAATAGTGAATCTGAAGAAAGAGATAGTGATTATGAAAGCTGAAAAAGAAGATTTGCAAGGAAGATTGAAGATCACTCTGTCTGAGGTAGAAGGTAAACAAGCTTCTTTAAACAAGATGAACACTGGTTCGAAAATTCTTTCTAACATCTTGTGCAGTCAGAAGTCTCAGTTTGACAGAAGCGGTCTCGGTTATGATCATGGTGCGTCCATTTCAAATGCTAAAGTTAAAATAATTTTTATTTCAAGTGTTGCACATAATACCCCATATACTGCACTTCTACACAATGTGTCGAGTAATTTTAAGAAAAATAATGTGTCACGCGCTGCACGCACCTCCACTTGTCATCATTGTGGAAAGAAATGCCACATTCGTCCCCATTGCAAGAAGCTGCATAGTCTACCCAGGACCAAGCAATGGCGGAAGAATTTTTCTCCACCCAAGACGAGTCCAATTTGGGTAAGAAAATCTGATTTGCCTAATGAGTTTGCTCACACTCTATTGAAAGATCAAACTACATATAAAAAGCCCTGATCAATGAGATCAAGCTCCCACCCGTAGCGCTGCTACGAAGATACTTTCATGGGGAGTTGAACTTGAGGGGGAGCTATTGATCCTAATTGACAAGAAAGCTGCTGTTCATATCTTTAGTTTTGTCAATTATGAACAAAAAGGGGGGAGAAAGGTGACAGATCAAGGGGGAGAACAAGAAGTTCAAAAGAGTCAGGGACATTACAGATCTACATGTGCTGATTACCAATTTTTTTTAATTGCCAACCAATTTTTTTAATTGCCAAAATTTTTTTTTAATTCAATGTATTTTGGGTTTCTTTTTGGTAGATCATTTTGTATTGTCTTAGGGAGTTTTGTCCATGAATAGCCAAAGGGGGAGATTGTTAGGATTTTGAGTGTTGGCTAAATTCATGGGTTGGACAAAACTCTGGGTCTTTGAGTTGTATTTTTTAATTTAGAAAAAGACTCTGAAGATAGAAAGATAGTCTGAAAGGATTAGAAGAAAAAGGCTGGAAGAAGACAGTGCCATGGAGTTTCATCAACACATGAGGACTACCATGAGATTTTAAATTGAAAGTATTTCCATGCTATCACAATTCACACGTTGTGGTCTCATGGTATTTTTCCTTTGATGAACTTTAATGGTGCCATCACAAGGCCATTAAATTAGTAAACAAAAGGAGGGAAGACTTTTTGGGCTTGATGACATCACATGGAAAGTGAACAGGAGAGGCTTAGATAAATTGCAAAGCTACTGAGACAGAAACAAAAGTTTCCCGCCTGACAGACTTGATAAATATGCGGAGACAGTACCTCATCCGCTTGAGGGGATGAATGGTCCGCTCGAGCGTACAAGGCGCTGGGAGTCCAGAAAAATTAAATTATGTTATTTTAATTGTGCTCAAACTGCTTATTTTAATCCTAATCAAGTTAAGTGACCTTAAGCACGTCCTAAGGGCTATTTAAAAGACTCAAGGGCTATTCCAAAGATACACCTCACCTCTCAAAGTGCTGAGTTAGAGATTTGATTGATAGATTCTTTTCTAGAGATTTATTAAGGAGCTGTGCTGACAAGTTCTCTAGAGCCAAAGTCTTTTGCATCCTTCGTAGAAGATTGTCTCCCTAAGTAGAAGATTTGAGGAGTCAAGTGCTGGATTGAGTCTGTTGCAATCAGCGGTGTGAAGTCGTTGAAGCGTGAAGCGGCACAAGGTAACTTCAGTCCTTAGGTAGGGTATATCTGGGGAGGAAACCTGAGTTTCTTGTAATTGCGAGATTTATAGTGCTTGATTAGTGATCCAGGTTGGATCAGTGATTTTTTATCTGGTTAGGGTTTTCCACCTAAAATTTGGTGTCCTTGTGGTGTGTGCTTGAGTTTTATTTCCGCTGCATAGTTTTTATTATTTGCACACTTTTGTCTGATTATTTGAGTAGACCAATCTAGAGATCGGGAACCCCTAAATATTTTCAGTGGACCATGATTGTAGGCCATATTACTGTTAAGCCAGAGAAATTTTAATTTGGGCCCTAATCTCACATTTAACCCAGTAATTATCAGGTAGGGCGTGACAATCAGCCAAAATAATTCTTTCAACTTCTTATAAACTTCTGTTGCCTACGTCTCATAAATCAATTAATGAGGCCCACCTATGAGATCCAAGCCACTAAAATGCACAACAGATTTAAGGAAGATAGGTTCTAATGTTTGCAAGTTTTGGCAACTGAAGATGGAAGGAATAATCACACACACATATTACTTTTAATTTCTTTCCATCACATAGAAAATAGTAAACCCACTTGTTGTTTCTTCCTTAAATTGGGATAGGTTCCGCTAGCACCAGGGAAATGCGATCTTTGGTCTCATGTGTGGAATCGGTGTATCCATCTCGGTGTTGGTACAAGACTTCAATAACACGCGCAAAATTCACAGCTCGCATGAGGAGAGGCATAGGAACCTCAGTAGGGTTTAGGCATTCTTTGTTTATGTCTTTCCATGCATCCAGAGCCTTTCTTCTAAACTTCTCACACGCCTCTTCATATGTGCTTCCGTGCTCTTTCATGTAAATTTGGATGCAGGATGCCAAATGTCCTCTCATTTGCTCAAGCTTCACATGTCATAAATAAACATTAAAGGATCATGAGAATTTTGAAAAAAAAAATAAAAAATGTAGTTCTCAAGAAAATGGTGGGCAACACCCAATAATGGTATTTTTTTCGCTTATTGGATTTTTAATCCAATATTGTAATGATTTTTTTTTCATGGTGCTAATGTGTTTGGTGATATTTACTTTGAATCTTTTGTGATATTATAGAGAAAAGCGTTCTAGATAAATATTGCTATATTTACAAAATATCACCTATCTTCATGACATGGGCCAAACTAATACTCCTAATTGATCAACTGGCTGACCACAAATCACTGCACATAAATTTTGTAACTTAAGAAAACCTCCTCTCTAATTCCAACTCAAACATTTGTGCTCACCTCATTTTCAAAACATACGCACCTTGTTTGATTGAATATCATCCTTGAATCGACAAACTACAGAAGCGGCCTTTACTAACTTCGGTTTATTTTTGGCCCATTCGAAGACTTCTTTGTTTGCAATATCTCCCATGCCAACATATGAAACTAATGTAAGCATGAAGTATGAACCACTTATCAAGGCAATGCTCATATACTCCTCTAATGTTGGCATGTATCCTGAATTTAACCACTCCATTTCAATGAAGTAGTATTTGGAGACTTCCTTGAACTGCACACGCATTAGAAAGAAGAAGCAAGTGATTTAGTCGTACGTATATGAAGTACTCATAAACTATGATTAACACAATCGAATTAGGAGTGGCCACATCGTTCTTAGCATAGGAATGGTCTAACCTTAGGGCCCACCTAAAAGCATGATCATCATGGGAGTAGGAGTCGAAAGAGTTCCTTACGATCAACCTCTATATTAAAAATGGAAATCATTTGATCACAGGCGGTACCAATTTGAGGGCCCCCTAAGTTGTCCAGTGCTTATTTAATAAAGCTAAATAAGCGTAAAAGTTTCCATGATCAACTGGGACTGCTTTCATGTGTATGTACGGACTCTCTCTTGGGTCGCAGCTCCCTTGGCTTTAAAATCCGGATGTGTGTCAAATTTAATCTGGTGGTGATTCACACAGGGTTAGGAAGATAGTTCTTGTGAGGAGTTAGAGTGGTTATAGGAGGAGATAGGTGGCCCTACAGGTTTGAACAGGGGACAGCTTGGCCTTTCCTGAGTATTTCTTTGATTAATATTAGTACAAGAGGGCCCTACATTTTAAAGTGACATGGTTAATAAGTGATCAAGTGGCTTATATATAGTACTGTGATAAGATGCACTATCAATCAATACAAATTCACCGTCGATAAATATATATTTATATATTGTTAAGTCCTAATGGATGAGATTATATACAAGGTTTTGTTCCATTGCAATTGTATGGTGGCACCCAATCCCATCGAATCCAAATCATTGATCAGAAGGAACTATAATGTGCATAAGTCCTCATTTCATCAGTAGTAGTTGTTATACTATTATTAACATGAACCCCAAGATTGTGAACATCATGAAAATCACATATAGGATTTAATCTTAAATAAATTAAATAGTACATCCAGACATCCTGATACAAAGAGCTTTCTGATCCTGCTGTCTGGTGCTGTTACTGATTGATGTTGAGATCCGTCTAAGAAGAGGCTAGGTGAATGATTTTGGTTTCTCTCTCCTTGCCTATAAACCCTAATGTTTTGAGTTTCGTGAGCAGCCTTTGTTTTGGACGAAATGCTTTATTTTATAGGTGGAGAGAGGACCGAATTTTCAATTAAGGTTTCCTTAGATCTAATCTCCGTCTATCAAGATAGAGAATATTATGGAATATATTTCATTAAGAAACCGTTTTTGAGTAATTAATAGCATATATCCTATGAAAACGGAATTCCTATAATGACCACATTTCGGGAAAGGTAAGGACGTGTGGTCCAAGTAATTGACCTAAAAGTAATTTTCTTACATTAGTATCTTAGAAGATTGGTGAAATTAAATGAAAATCCAAAATAGGGATTAACACTAGATGGTTTTTTTTTTTTTCCTCGATTGAGAATAAATAAAATAGCTCATGAATATAACAACCCTTCAGAAAAGTTAGAGATGTACCGCTTCTTTCAAGTATGAAATACGGTAGGATTTTTCCTCTGGGGCCAATTCCTCTTCAAATTGTTCGACAGCATCTAAGAGTGCACAAAAATGCACTTTCATGTAATCAGGTAGTTGATCTATAGCACTTTGGTCCCACCTGAAAATTTCAGTCAACATTTCAATTCATAGCTCGCATTTTAAAATGGAGAAACAATACATAGAACAGATGATTAAGGATATATAATGATTAGAAGAAACCTTTGGATTGCTTCTGTAAATAGTTTGAGTTCTTCCATTGTACCGTATACGTCATAGATGTCATCCATTACTGACGCTAACGCTATAATTTTAGTGGTTATCATTCTAGCTCGGGAATATTGTGGCTCAAAATACACTCCTATTATCCAGAAGTAGCACTCCACCACTCTATCTCTAATGAATGGTAGCTTTGCGCTAAAATCCCACTTCTTCCACCACCTAATGAGGAGAACATAAAGAGAACATAAATTATAGCTGTTGGGAAATCTTGTTACGTTTTAATATCGCTGTCATGAAACGATTCTCGTTATTCCTCTATATGATACTTTGAAGAAATCTCTATGAAGTGATGAAGCATGAATCTCAATATTTTAAATTTGAAAAAACCACTCATGTGTTAGTTCATGAAACTTACATTAAAATTTCCTTTAGCTCCTTTTGATGCAATAACTGCAATAGATTGAAATCCAACTTTGCAAACTCTAATAAGATATCGTTGTTTCCCTTCTCTTGTTGATAGATTGAGATGTAATACCTTGACTTAAGCCTCTCAACACGCTTGCGCAGAGGTAACTCTAGGGCAAGCTCAACTAAGGTTGAAAGAGGTGAGTCGAGATGAGGAAGTGCCAACTCAAGTTTTTCTCTCGTAAAAGCAATAGCTTCATCCAGTATATCTTCTCCATTTATTCCCATGTACGCCGCTTCATATAAACTAAGAAGACCTCGAACGTCGCTAACTAATGATTTCTTGAAGCTCCCTTCTCCATCTTTGAACTTGTTGAATACATCTATTTTGCGAACCAAAAATTAGAAAAAAACACAAACCATTTATTAATAATGAATAAATGGTACGCGAGGTACTTACTTGATGACACATTGTAACCCTCTTGCCTTAAGAGTCTAAATCGAAGAGCAACAGTGTGCAAATCATCATTATTATCTTTTCCATCACTGAAGGAATTGTACATCCGAAGTAGGGCGCTTTCGATATCCGACTCAAAGTGATAGGCCACACCAAGGCATTGTATGGCATCGATCAAATTCAATTCTTGTTGAGGATCATTGACGTTGCCAAGCATTCTCTTCACATCTTCCTTCAACTCATTTGCTCTTTGCTGAGCTTGTGCATCAGGTTTCTGCATCAACAACACACATCATCAAGCACACTTAATGGAACCAGATCGATCATCACCCAAACCGAAATTTTCCCAGTGAAAAAGAACATCAGTAAACAAAACAGAAGCACCCTAAAATTCCAACTACTATATAAAGTAGATATAGGGCAGGTAACAGTGTGGACTTGTGACAACTCGTTCAGCATTAAGAGCGTCCCCTAGTGAAGCTTGATTTCCCCTAACCATATTTTTCTTATTAAGGGGCTCAGTCTCATAGTTTTCTTTTCTTCTCTTTCTTGTACAGTGGTTGTTTGACTTTCATCTCTTGGTGCGTCTAGCCTTGTGTACTTTTCCCCTCCCCACCCCTTTTTTAATACAATTTGCCTTGAGCAAAAAAAAAAAAAATTCATCTGGCCCATTTTTAACCCCACATGAGCTCTACCACAAACTTGAAAGCTCCCAACTTGATTTTCTCTTTCAGTCGGGTCAGGCCATGCAGGTTTGGGTTTGCAGCACTATATGAGAATCCTACGTACTTACCAACTCATCAAGGGAGGGTTTAGTGAAGCGATCGCCCCAGATTTGAGGGTGATAATTTGCTGATTTTCGACCAACATTGGATTTGCCATTTCGTTGTGATTTAGATGAGTTTGGAATATCTGAATGACCAGAGCCAAAAAAAAGAGCCATCAGTGGAAGTTGGATGATAATAGACGAGAGAGATATAGCAAGTACGTTGTGTCTGAAAGGCAAAAATCATAAGCCAATTTATAGGATTGTGAAAGACATGAAAGAAGTTGCATGATTTCCATGTTAAAACTATTTTGATCGGAAAGGATTCATACAAGGACTCTATGTTGTTTATAATATACATTTTTATATTATATAATTTCTTTTATAATATACATATATTATATATAGGATAATCTTTAAAGGGGAGTATTCCTATGCATCTATCCCTCACCATAGGGTAGGGGACACTCCCCTTTTTGGAAAGTTTCAAGTACATAGTGAGTATTCCTATGTACTTGAAAAGTTACTTTTGTACTTGAAATTTTCTAAAAAGAGGAGTGTCCCTCACCCTATGGTGACATTTTGATATTATATATATTATTTTATTTTATTATTATTATGTAATTAATTGTATTTTATTTAAATACGCGATTAGTCTAAGTGGGGACCACATTAGGCTTATGTTTGGTGAGTTAGGCTTGTTGGATAGATGTCCTAACCCATAGTTAACCCAGGCCCAATTTAGTGATATAATTCTTTTCTAATCCAAACTCTTATCTTTTTATAACCCAAACTCTATTATTTTTAGACTTTAAGTCAGATTACATAGTTCATATTCATATTCCCTATTTATACACCACACTCTTTGGTGAGGGATAGATGCACTTAAATATTTCTCATCTTTAAATGAGCATCTTCTTCTCAGCACCATCCACAAACACCTACTTTACCATCACTTGGGAATCCCCCGATCTGAGTTGGACATTCACCTAAGGAAACGGATTCCCTGTTTGATCCAAACAGGGGGCGACACATAAGGGGGCGGATAAAAGAGAAACACAGGGCCCGTTTGGCATCGTTCTTGTGTTGTTCTCAATTTTGTGTTCAAATCAGGTTGTGCTGAGATCATGTTGTGCGGATACTATACTTTGCGGAACTTGTTTGGCATCGTTATATTAAATTTATCTGCTGAGAATATGTTGTACGGAACTTGTTTGTTAACATTATAAAAGATTTGATCTAAAGAGAGGATGTATGATTTATAATTTGAGACTCAACTTTTCTTATTTATGCCGCTCTATTATTACCGTACAAGGGACCCACCTGTAGTAATTACAATGTGGTACCTACCTTTAAAAATTAAAACATGGAACTCGTTTTCATAGGATTTACAATGTGGGCCCACCTTTATAGGAATTATAATGTGGGGCCACCTTTTGTGAATGTAATTATGTGACCCACCTTTAGAAATTACAACATGATACCACATTTAGAAATTAGAATATGCGCCCCACATTCATAGGATTTATAATTTGGGTCCACCTTTTGTGGTCATGACTATGTGACCGACATTTATGAATGACAAAGCGGAGGCACATTTTTTGTGATTGTAGACACATGACCCACCTTTTGAAATTACAATGTGGTGTCCGCCTTTAAAAACTTGAACATGGGGACAGTACTTTCATAAGATTTACAATGTGGGCTCACCTTATAGGAATTATAATGTGGGGGCCATCTTTTTTGTAATTGTGAACACGGGACCCACCTTTAAAAACTTACAGTACGGTACCCACCATTAGAAATCAAAACATGAGGCTACATTCATAGGATTCACAATGCGGGCCCACAGTCATAGGATTTACAATGTGGTTCCACCGTTTGTGATAGCAACCATATGACCCACCTTAAAGAATTATAAAGTGAGGCTACCTTTTCTGTGATTGTAGACATGGGACCCACCTTTAGAAATTATAACGTGATGCCGACCTTTATAAATTAGAAGATAGGGCCCACATTCATAGGATTTTTAATACGGTCACACCAATATAAAATTATAATATGGGCCCACCTTTTGTGATTGTAACAACGTGACCCACTTTTAAAAATTATAAAGTGGGGCTACCTGCTTTGAGATTGTAAACATGGGGCCTACTGTAAACATGGGGCCTACCTTTAGGATAATGAAAGGATTTAGAGCATTTAAATGACATGATTTAAAAGGTAAGAGATAAGTAAGAAATAATTGTGCCAGCAAGTTGTTTCTTAAAAAAAAATAATGTTTTTTTGTTCCACTTTCTTATGCCAACTGGATAAGATCTTGAGATTCCTTCCCATGAGACTAAAATCCAGAATAGTGATTTACACATACCAAACATATTTTTCACAACATTATCTTATGGGAACATGGGAACATCCCACTAGAACAATGCCAAGCACGCCCACAGTTTCTCCTTCACCAACCCCAACCTGTCACCATCTGGTTCCTTCACCCAACTCTTACTACCCCCACTTGAGCTGTCATAATTAAGTTTGAGTTTGACATTCACCCAACTCTTACTCGGCATTGATTAAAATCCAAAAGAAGAAAGAAAAAGAAAAAAACGATACAAACTCATACGCTTGAACATGATACTTAACAGATGACATACGAAGCTAAATTATTGGATAAAGGTATGCTTAATTTTTCCATTTCTTAATTAGGAATGGGAATTTAAAATTAGAAATCATGAATAATTCGAAAATCTCCATATCTATCTATATTACTAAAGGGATGTACTCTTCCTCACATAAAGACACCTGGCGCAACCTCAATCTTTTTGCAATGCCATTTCCGGAGTTGCCCTTGTCCCTAAAATCTCTACATCTATTACACACTCAAAAGACATAAAATCTCTCCATGAAGAATCATCTTCCACTCAAAAGCCTAAAATCTCTCCATGAGTTCCCTAAATAAGCCAACACACCATATGTGCTATATTTCTAAGTGATGGTGCCTTCTCACACACGTCTATTCACACACATCTATGGGGGCCATTTCTAATTAAATGTATTTCATTCAAGTGGGGCTAATCAATGAATAATGGGGCTCATTTCTAATTAAATGTATTTCATTCAAGTGGGGCTCATCAATGAATAATGGGAAAGTTAAGGCCCACACCAGATGGGCTCATTTCTAATTAAATGTATTCACAAAAGATACTCATTGCCCACCTTCAAAAATAAATTTTTCTCACAAACGTCTATGAGTAAATTAAGGTCTATGATCATTTGATCATTTAATCTTTATCAATAAATTCATAGGTCCTGGCCCGCATCATTTGATTTTATGGACAGTTAGAATAAAGATGGTTGACCCCATTCGTCTGGGTCCCACTTGAAAATATTTGGTCAATTTGATAGGTCTACGATCATTTGATCATTTGATCTTTCTTAATCAATTCATAGGTCTCATCCCGCATAATACGGTTTTATGGACGGTTAGAATAGAGATGGTGGACCCCATTCATCTGGGGGGTTCCACTTAAATATGTTAGGTTTGGTCAATTTGTGAGGTCTATGATCATTTGATCTTTATCAAGCAATTCATGGGTCCCGGCCCGTATCATATGGTTTTATTGACAGTTAGAATAAAGATGGTTGACCCCATTCGTCTGGGTCCCACTTAAAAATATTTGGTCAATTTGATAGGTCTACGATCATTTGATCCTTTAATCTTTCTTAATCAATTCATGGGTCCCATCCCGCATAATACGGTTTTATGGACGGTTAGAATAGAGATGGTGGACCCCATTCATCTGGGGGGTTCCACTTAAATAGGTTAGGTTTGGTTAATTTGAGAGGTCTATGATCATTTGATCTTTATCAAGCAATTCATGGGTCCCAGCCGTATCATATGATTTTATGGATGGTTAGAATTTAGTTGGTGGACCCCATTCATCTTGGGGGCTCCACTTAAATAGGTTAGGTTTGGTCAGTTTGTGAGGTCTATGATCATTTGATCTTTATCAATCAATTAATGGGTCCCAGCCCTCATCATATGGTTTTATGGACAGTTAGAATATAGATGATGGACCCCATTCATCTTGGTCCCACTTAAATAGGTTAGATTTGGTCAATTTGTGAGGTCTATGATCATTTGATCTTTATCAATCAATTCATGGATCCCAGCCCGCATCATATGGTTTTATGGATGGTTAGAATATAGATGGTGGACCCCATTCATCTTGGTCCCACTTAAATAGGTTAGGTTTGGTCAATTTGTGAAGTCTATGATCATTTGATCTTTATCAATCAATTCATGGGTCCCAGCCCACATCATTTAGTTTTATGAACGGTTAGAATAGAGATGGTGGACCCCATTCATCCGGATCCCACTTAAATATATTAGGTCAATTTGTTAGTTCTATGATCATTTGATCTTTTTTAATCAATTCATGCCTCACCTAAAGAATAAAATATTTGAAAAAAAACATAAAGACCAAATTAGCAATAAAAAGAAAGGCTCACAAGTTTATTAATTAATAAATTTATTAAAAATAATTCATATCGGTATGTGCATTTGGTGGTTCCGTGGTCCGTGCATAGCACGGGGTTTTACTAGTTAAAGACCTATGATGGTGTTGTAATATATAGCAGGTAAAGGAAACTAAAGGTATAATCTAGCACCATCATCAACAACGTTACGGTTATTTTTTGTTACATGGAGGATTCAAAATGCACTCTCACACACGAACCTTTGTCGTTAATTTGTAAAGTGAAAGATGAGGATGTAGCATCTTTTTGTATTATATCCTCTATACGTAATATTTCCATATTGTCATAATTGATCTTTTTACCCTGATAAAGAACATTTTGAGTCCTTCTCGGTAGGGTTTTTTTTTATTTTTTTTTTTATTTTTTTATTTTTTTTTTTCTCAATCAGTTTGCTGGCAAGCGGAAGACCATTTCTTCTATATATTAAATCTCAAAAGTAAAAAATACTAAAGCAATTATAATACTTTTAGTTGTTTGACAATGGCAACAATTATGACACATGGCATGGAGTTGTAGCCCAGATTTTCCTTCAATATATATCTAGTTTTTTTCATACTTTGTAGCCCACTCATAACTTTGACACCCATCCAACTTTTCTTCACTATTGAGTTGAAATCATAATAAAATGTTGCCTTTAAACCATTAAATTCTAGGGCCATGTATCAAAAGGTTAGGATGATCTTATGAATTCAAGATTATGCATATTAGTTGCCAGCAAGCACAATTAGAAGGGGCATTTTATGTAAAAAATACCAAGATGCTGTGTAGCGCTCTTACTACCACATTTACTGCCTACTTTTGTTTTCATTTATTAGATGCAATTAGATGGTTAATAATATTTTATTTGAACAATCTTTTAAGAGGAATTTACCGCGTAGGACTGCGTAGGACCGCATACCACTTTTAAAGTCCCAAAAACATCGTATGTATGGATAAGGTTCTCAAGATGCATTTTATTTTATTTTTTGCCGTTTAGCGAATGGTCGATATCGACCATTCTGCGGGAATCCAAATAAAAATTGGGTTTTTCAGGATGGAGAAGAGTGGAGGAGAAATTGAGTTTTTCAGGATGGAGAAGAGGGGGAGGAGGAGGGAGGAGAGGGGGAGGGTGGTGTTTCATCAACTGCATCATTTGAAAAGAAATCCCCAAAACCTATTTATCAATAGATTCTTCCTCTTCCTCCTCTACACGATCTGAGGACCCGTTTGCAGGACTCCAAAACCTTCTCCCTCGTCCCCCGTCGCAGGCACCGCCTCCCCGAGCCTGCCAGTCCCCATCAGCCACACCTTGGTATCCTTCCACTCCACCCTGGGGACCCTTTCCCCAGTAAAATCCAGAAAACCCATTACCGCTTTCGCCGCGCCCTTCGCACCCAATTCCCCCAAAGCAAGTATGGTCTTTGTTGAAGCAAAGACGCCGGATCCATTCGCTCGACCGACGAAGGGGACATGCGGCCCCTCGTTGAGGAACTCAAAGATCCGAACTTGGGAGGATTTCCTTTCAAATGATGCAGTAGATGAAACACCACGCTCTCCTCCTCCTCTTCCTCATCCTCCCCTCTTCTCCATCTTAAAAATTCAATTTTTATTTGAGTTCCCGCATAATGGTCGATATCGACCATAAAAATGATCGATATCGACTATTCGCTAAACGATAAAAAAATAAAATAAAAGATCACCTTGAGGACCTTATCTATATATACGGTGTTTTTAGGACCTCAAAAGTGATATGAGATCCTACGGAGTCTGTGCGGTAAATTCCTCAACTTTTTTAGACTGTTCAACTAATTAATCATTTTATGTGACCGTGTCATTGGGCGTGCGCGCGTCCATGCCATCAATCGTGTATTCAACTGGGTTTGAACTGCAAGGATTTTTAAAAAAAATCTAATTTTTAAGTTGGCTAGTACTCTGTACTGTGGCCATTTCATGCATCACATGGTACAATTACGACATAGCTTGGAATCTTTTAAATTTCAAACGTTTGGTCTTTCTCATAGCACTCTGCATTGGCAACAACGTAGGCCTCCAACTAACTTATGCTGACTTTTGTTTGGTTTGATTTGAAAAATCTGCCCTGGATGGATATGTTTGGCCTTCCGCATTGAAAACCTCCCCTAATTCTCTCTCTTTCAATGTCTAGTGACTCTAGTCCTTTTATAGACACTAGCATTAAGTGCCATGCCATGCGATTCACGAGTTGTCTCTTGTAAATTGACATAGTTATTTTAAAGTATGGGAAAATTTGTGTAGGGTCACCTCCGGCATTGGATTTCTCTCCATTGTTACTAAAGATGGATATTTTATTCAGACGTTCTCCATACAATCCGTACTAGTGCGCAGACCAAAAGGCCTTTTTTTTTTTTTTTTGCGATATCACAATTTAAGTCGCGATACGGCAACTTTTTTAGTTGCAATACTACAATTTATGTTGCGATATCGCAAAAAATGATAGGCTAAAGTCCACGAATGCATTTTTATTTATAATTTCTTTCTGTTCCGTCACTTTCGTATCTGAAATGGATTCTCTGCTTCCATGCTCTGCGAGTGTAGCTCTTGCCACGTAACAAGTGATCTTCTGTCATATATAGAAAGTGATCTCCTGCCACATTTTCTGCATATCAACCTTAGGCCATTATCATATATAGCAATTGAATCTCCTGCCACATCTTTGTCTAAGGTACTAGCAAAACCCCGTGGATAACCACGAAACCACCAAATGCACAGACTGATATGAATTATTTTTAATAAATTTATTAATTACTAAACTTGTGAGTCCTTTTTTTGTTGCTAATTTGATCTTTATATTTTTTTCCAAATATTTTATTCTTTATGTGAGGCATGAATTGATTAAGAAAGATCAAATGATCATAGACATAACAAATTGACCTGATATATTTAAGTGGGACCAAGATGAATGGGGTCCATCATCTCTATTCTAACCGTTCATAAAATCATATGATGCGGGCTGGGACATATTAATTGATTGATAAATATCAAATGATCAAATGATCATAGACCTCTCAAATTGACCAAACCTAACCTATTTAAGTGGGACCCCCAAGATGAATGGGCCCACCATCTATATTCTAACCGTCCATAAAATCATATTATGCGGGATGGGACCCATGAATTGATTAAGAAAGATCAAAGGATCAAATGATCGTAGACCTAACAAATTGACCTAATATATTTAAGTGGGACCCAGATGAATGGGGTCCACCATCTTTATTCTAAGCGTCCATAAAATCAAATGATGCGGGCCGGGACCCATTAATTGATTGATAAAGATCAAATGATGAAATGATCATAGACCTCTCAAATTGACCAAACCTAGCCTATTTAAGTGGGACCCTCAAGATGAATGGGGTCCACCATCTATATTCTAACCATCCATAAAACCATATGATGCGGGCTGGGACCCATGAATTGCTTGATAAAGATTAAATGATCAAATAATCGTAGACCTAAAAAATTGACCTAATATATTTAAGTGGGACCCAGATGAATGGGGTTCACCATCTTTCTTCTAACCGTCCATAAAAATCAAATGATGCGGGCCGGGACCTATTAATCGATTGATAAAGATCAAATGATGAAATGATCATAGACCTCTCAAATTGACCAAACCCAGCCTATTTAAGTGGGACCCCCAAGATGAATGGGGTCCACCATCTATATTCTAACTGTCCATAAAACCATATGATGCGGGCTGGGACCCATGAATTGCTTGATAAAGATCAAATGATTATAGACCTCACAAATTGACCAAACCTAACCTATTTAAGTGGAACTCCCCAGATGAATGGGGTCCTCCATCTCTATTCTAACCGTCCATAAAATCATATTATGCGGGATGGGACCCATTAATTGATTAAGAAAGATCAAAGGATCAAATGATCGTAGACCTAACAAATTGACCAATTATTTTTAAGTGGGACCCAGATGAATGGGGTCCACCATCTTTATTCTAACCGTCCATAAAATCAAATGATGCGGGCCGGGACCCATAAATTGATTGATAAAGATCAAATGATCATAAACCTCTCAAATTGACCAAACCTGACCTATTTAAGTAGGACCCCCAAGATGAATGGGGTCCACCATCTATATTCTAACTATCTATGAAACAATATGATGCTGGATGGACCCATGAATTGCTTGATAAAGATCAAAGGATCAAATGATCATAGACCTCACAAATTGACCAAACCTAACATATTTAAGTGGAACCACCCAAATGAATGGGGTCCACCATCTCTATTCTAACCGTCCATAAAACCATATTATGCGGGATGAGACCCATGAATTGATTTAAAAAGATAAAATGATCGTAGACCTAACAAATTGACCAAATATTTTTAAGTGAGACCCAGATGAATGGGGTCCACCATATTTATTCTAACCGTCCATAAAATCAAATGATGCGGGCCGGGACCCATGAATTGATTGATAAAGATCAAGTGATCATAGACCTCTCAAATTGACCAAACCTAACCTATTTAAGTGGGACCCCAAGATGAATGGGGTCCACCATCTATATTCTAACCGTCCAAAAAATCATATGATGCGGGCTGAGACACATGAATTGCTTGATAAAGATCAAATGATCAAATGATCATAGACCTCACAAATTGACCAAACCTAACCTATTTAAGTGGAACCCCCCAGATGAATGGGGTCCACCATCTCTATTCTAACCGTCCATAAAATCATATTATGCGGGATGAGACCCATGAATTGATTAAGAAAGATCAAAGGATCAAATGATCGTAGACCTAACAAATCGAGCAAAATTTTTAAGTGGGACCCGGATGAATGGGGTCCACCATCTCCATTCTAGCCGTTCATAAAACCATATGATGCGGGCTGGGACCCATGAATTGATTGATAAAGATCAAATGATCATAGACCTCACAAATTGACCAAACCTAACCTATTTAAGTGGGACCAAGATAAATGGGGTCCACCATCTATATTCTAACCATCCATAAAACCATATAATGCGAGTTGGGACCCATTAATTGATTGATAAAGATCAAATGATCATAGACCTCACAAATTGACCAAACCTAACCTATTTAAGTGGAGCCCCCAAGATAAATGGGGTCCACCAACTATATTCTAACTGTCCAAAAAACCATATGATACGGGCTGGGACCCATGAATTACTTGATAAAGATCAAATGATCATAGACCTCACAAATTGACCAAACCTAACCTATTTAAGTGGAACCCACGGAACCACCAATGCACAGACTGATATGAATTATTTTTAATAAATTTATTAATTAGTAAACTTGTGAGTCCTTCTTTTTATTGCTAATTTGATCTTTATGTTTTTTTTCCAAACGTTTTATTCTTTAGGTGAGCCATGAATTGATTAAAAAAGATCAAATGATCATAGAACTAACAAATTGACCTAATATATTTAAGTGGGACCCGGATGAATGGTGTCCACCATCTCCATTCTAATCGTTCATAAAACCATATGATGCGGGCTGGGACCCATGAATTGATTGATAAAGGTCAAATGATCATAGACCTCACAAATTAACCAAATCTAACCTATTTAAGTGGGACCAAGATGAATGAGGTCCACCATCTATATTCTAACCGTCCATAAAACCATATGATGCGGGCTGTGACCCATTAATTGATTGATAAAGATCAAATTATCATAGACATCACAAATTGACCAAACCTAACCTATTTAAGTGGAGCCCCCAAGATGAATGGGGTCCACCAACTATATTCTAACCGTCCATAAAATCATATGATACGGGCTGGGACCCATGAATTGCTTGATAAATATCAAATGATCATAGACATCACAAATTGACCAAACCTAACCTATTTAAGTGGAACCCCCCAGATGAATGAGGTCCACCATCTATATTCTAACCGTCCATAAAATCGTATTATGCGGGATGGGACCCATGAATTGATTAAGAAAGATCAAAGGATCAAATGATCGTATACCTAACAAATTGACCAAATATTTTTAAGTGGGATCCAGATGAATGGGGTCCACCATCTTTATTCTAACTGTCCATAAAATCAAATGATGCGGGCCGAGACCCATGAATTGATTGATAAAGAGCAAATGATCAAATGATCATAGACCTCTCAAATTGACCAAACCTAACCTACTTAAGTGGGACCCCCAAGATGAATGGGGTCCACCATCTATATTCTAACCATCCATGAAACAATATGATGCGGGATGGACCCATGAATTGCTTGATAAAGCTCAAATGATCAAATGATTATAGACCTCACAAATTGACCAAACCTAACATATTTAAGTGGAACCCCCAGATGAATGGGGTCCACCATCTCTATTCTAACCGTTCATAAAACCATATTATGCGGGATGAGACCCATGAATTGATTTAAAAAGATCAAAGGATCAAATGATCGTAGACCTAACAAATTGACCAAATATTTTTAAGTGGGACCCAGATAAATGGGGTCCACCATCTTTATTCTAACCGTCCATAAAATCAAATGATGCAGGCCGGGACCCATGAATTGATTGATAAAGATCAAATGATCAAATGATAATAGACCTCTCAAATTGACCAAACCTAACCTATTTAAGTGGGACCCCCAAGATGAATGGGGTCCACCATCTATATTCTAACCGTCAATGAAACAATATGATGCGGGCTGGGACCCATGAATTGCTTGATAAAGATCAAAGGATTAAATGATCATAGACCTCACAAATTGACCAAACCTAACCTATTTAAGTGGAACCCCCCAGATGAATGGGGTCCACCATCTCTATTCTAACCGTCCATAAAACCATATTATGCGGGATGAGACCCATGAATTGATTAAGAAATATCAAAGGATCAAATGATCGTAGACCTAACAAATTAACCAAATATTTTTAAGTGAGACCCAGATGAATGGGGTCCACCATCATTGAGAGATTTTATGATAACTATTATTGGTAATAGGGATCTCATTGAGAGAGTTTAGGATAATTCAAATTTTCATTGAGAGATTTTAGGATAATTATTATTGGTAGGCTGGCTGCTGCCACGTGTCCCTCTCCAAGACATGCCAGGTGTCCTCCTCCAAAAATTCTCATGAAGCATATACATTCCTTTAGTAATATAGATTCATTCCATATTGCCCACCTTGTATGTATCTCCCTCTTATTTATTGTATTATTTTTTCTTCTTTTGTGTCTTTTGAAAAAAAAGTTAGAAAATAAGAAATCCCACTTGTAGAAACATTTGAAAAATTTTGTGTAAATATTAACAATGACCTTAAGTGGGACTTGTGGAGCCTCATTTTTTATGAACATCCAGTTGTTGATATATTAAAAAAATCCTTCATTTATTGAATTATTGAATAAAATCAAGTACCTCTTATTTGTAATTCTCTTGTTTTGTAGTGTCTTTTTATTTCAAGTGAGGCGAACAATATATAATAAAAGCTCTTTTGTAAGGTATGAAATTTGATACGAAAACTTTGAAGGCATTTTCTGTTTCTTTGTTGTTAGTTTTGATGGCTTTTGGCTTTGGTTTTTTTTTTTAAGAAGCGAATTTCTTCTACTTTGTTAATTTTCTTCCTTTTTCTTTTCCTTTTTATTTTTTTTTTAAGTTATGAAGTTGTCATTTGTCTCTCTTAATGAACGCAAGTTGGTATATGTTGTTGGAAATTAATTTGATATGTCGATGGTGATAATATTTAGCCATAGATAAAGTTATGTGAATTATGTAGAAATAACAGTCATATGCCCCACACCAACTTCCAACTCCTGTGGTCATCACTCTCCTAAAAGCGGACAAACAAACCTTTAGCCAAAAAATGCATGATGATGATGATGGTGGCTTGGTAAGTCAGGTTTTCTCCCTGTAAAGATAGAGGAATGAGAGCACCCCACCCAATTAACATATATATATATATATCAAAAGCCTCACAAGGTTCTGTTTAATAGTAATATTTCAAAATGCTTTAAGGATGTAGTTTTGTCTCATAATTACAGTTGAATATATGGCGTATTTGATAAATTAACTATAAATATCAGCCTCATTAGGCAATATTGTTGACCGTTTGATCATAGAATCATTATATTATTAGCAAAGTGTGGACATTTGTAAAAATAAGTCCTAAAATGTACTCGTTACTAATTGTCAGAAAAGTATAAAACACATGAGGTTACATTCAAACAAAAAGACTTCTTATGTAAAATTGAAAACCAAGCATATACTCGCACTAACACAGAGTTGATAACCATGACAAGCATATTCAGACTTTATATAAAACCCACACAACCAACCATGAAGAATAATTTTACACCTTAGAGATTAAACAACCATAAAGAATAACTCCACATTTGACATAAATCAGATTACACAGCATAAGCGATAATTTTAGTTCCACCAAAACAAATTCAAGCAAAGTTAGATTTAACACAGCGTCAGTTTCAATCATTCAACTAATGCAAACGGGAAGGTCCATAGAACAATACAGGTAACATGGATGCTTACCAAAGAAAAAAGGGGTGGGGCAGTAGTTTTGATACATAAGGGAATTCAGGCTTTGATCTAGGGAGACTGTCCCAGATGCCATACAAGTGAGTCCGCCCTAATCTGATGCCCAGATGATGTCGGTGCAGACTCCAACAGCAGTTGACGTCTCAATTAGAAACAGATCATTTAGGGTTTTCTAAACCCACAAACAGAGATCAATAGAGAGAAGGAAGAAAAGGAAAGAGAACACCAGATCTCGCTAAAAGAGAGAGGGAATAAGGATTACCTGTTAGGATTTTGTTTATTGCAATTTGATGGATGCATTAACATTTTATTCATCTCATGAATTTTCACACATGCATTGATTTAGAAATTCTTGAAATCTTAATTTACACATGCATTGTTTTAAATCTTGTAAATCCTTCGTTTCATGCATGTTTTGGTTTTCATCTTGGATGCAATTTAATTTGAAAAAGAGTTTTATAAATCAAGCAAGCCTATGGTTTTAAAACTTTCTAATCATTTTGGCTTTTTATAATTCATGATTTTAAACCTCTTAGAATGATTTAAAATCATGTTTCAAGCTTGATTTAATGGCCCCAACAAGTCCCACATCAAAAATCTTTGAAAATTGCAAAAGTATGCAAAATGGGAAAAGTGACCCAGGGCCCAGTGTACTCGGTCGACCGGGTACACATCTCGGTCGACCGCGTACACTGCGGGTCGACTGGGCAGAGAGCCGTTTGGCTCTCCAACGGTCATTTTTCTGACCGTTAAGGGTCGGTCGACCGGGCCTGTCATGGGGTCGACCGGGGACACGCAGAAACTCTGTTTTCTGTGTATAAAAAGGCTTCATTCCCTTTGAAAAAGTGTTGAACATTTTAGACCTTCCAAGCCATCTTTGAGGAGTTTGGAGACAAGGAAAAGGGGATGACTAAGAGAGATCAAGGGGGTCATTAGTAAAGCTCAAGCTTGGATCATTAAGTTAAATCATCAAGTAAGCTTTACTTTTATTAATCATATGTTTTATGCTTTGACTAAATTATTGGTAAATGATTTTTAGCATATTAACTATGATGTGTTGAATCCACTCTTCTCTTAATCTTTGATTTTAGTTATTGGATTCTTCACCCTTGATTTCAAACCAAGTTTTGTTTTAAACTTTGTCAATCATGCTTAACCAAAATCTTTGATTTCTTTATAGCATGATACATTAACTTGTTTGAAACTCTCTTTGTTGTTTTCAATCTATTTGAACTTTAGTTAAACTTATTTGTTTTGAAAACAACATTGAATGTGCATCACATGTTTAGACATAATTAATTTCATACAACTTGTGTCATCTTGATTTTCATAAATCTATTACAAGTTAGTATTTGTGTACATGTGATTTGCCTAACACTTCAATCAAATCTTTTTATGAGCATTAAACTTTTGAATTGCTTTAAGCATAAAATAGATTGAGCTTAATTTTTATCTTGATTGAAGTTTTCACACACACACCTCATAAGCATTCATCTTTGTAATCCTTAGTGTTTGTGTGAGTTTGTTATTCACTTTCATATCCGCCTATCTTAGAGGCAAATTATTTTGAGCTTAAATTGTAATCTCATAAGAGTGTTTTGTGAAGACACTTTCTTTGAGAGAAATATTTACTTGTAAGGTTATTGCTTAGCCATTTAAAAGCATTGTGTAAAGGTTGTTGTTTAGCCTAGAAAAACAACATTGTAAGGTTATTGCTTATCCTTGGAAAGCATAATTGTAGAGGTTATTGCTTAGCCTTTTGAAAAGCATAATAGTGGAAATCCGGTGGGGTGTGAGGAACACAAGCCGGTAGTGGATGTAGGCACGTTGGCCGAACCACTATAAATATTGTGTTGTGGTGCATGCTCTTGTGGTGATTGTATGTATTTAGCTTCCGCATTGTGCTTGTTATCATCACTAGTGACTAGTTAGTTTATAGAAAATTAAAATTGGTCATAGTTAGTCACTATTAGTAGCTCACCCTATTCACCCCCCCTCTAGGGTTAGGATCTCCCGGACTTTTCAATTGGTATCAAAGCAAGGTTACTCCATTTAGGGCTTAAACACCCGGAGTTGATCCTCTCTATCTAGATCCTTGAGTTAGATCCCTAGTAGTGTTTTTCTATGAAAATCATTAGAATGGATTCCACTATGCTAGACTTTGTAGATTCTTCTAGATCCCCTCTTCTTCCATCTATTGGAGATTCAAACATTGAATTTAAAGTATCTCAACTTGAATCTAAGCTTAAATTAAAAGAAGAAGAAATTAATGAAAATGAAGATGACATTCAACAAGCCTATGATGAATTATGTACATTTGCCTTAGAGCTTGTTAAAAAGAATAAAAGATTAGAAGAAAAATCTAAAAGTCTAAACAAACAATTAGTCTCTTCAAAAGATGAACTTAGAGAAAAAGAAGAATTAATAAACTGTGCAGAATCTAAGTTCATGATCTCTTTGCATAATCTATCTAATATTAAAGATGATCTAAGAGAATCAAAGATAGATTATGATAATCTTAATAAGGAAAATTCAAAACTAAGAGATCAATTAAAAAGGCAAGATGAAAACATTAACAACCTAGAATCCAAGTTGAATATCTCTAAGGAAAATTTATCTAATGCTCAAATTAAGATAAACACTCTAGAACTTGGATCCAATGTTATTAATGAAATTAAATTTGAATTAAAACTTGCCCATGAAGAGCTAAATAAATTTAAGGGAATTGAACAAGAACTAACAAAAGTTAAACTTGAAAATTCTACCCTTAAAAACCAAGTCACTCAACTTGAAACCTACAAACATAAATATGAGTGCAAATTTACCCATAGTGAAGAAAAATTTGAAAAGTTATTTAAACTGGGTAAATCAAAAGGAGATAGGACGGGTCTTGGATTTGATAGGAATACCTCATATGACCCTAAATTCACCAACACTTTTGTGAAAGGTGAGTCCTCATTCTCTAGCACTCACACTTCTTTGCCCATGTCTAAATGTAATTATTGTGGCATTGAAGGACATTTTAGGTTTGAGTGCAAACAAAGAAGAAGCAATGTGTCTAAATCCATATTTGAACCAAAGAAAGGTAAATCAAATTCTATGATGGATAAGACACCAAAAACCAAGGAGAACTCCATGAAGCTTAAACAAGTAAAATCAATTAAGAAGGAGTCTCCTAAAATAGATTCTAAAAAGATTAAACAAGTTAAATCAAGTTTAAAAGAATCTATAAATAAAAAGGTTCTCAACCTACCTCCCATATCTCAAATGAAAGAACTTTTGAATAAAGTTGCAAAGTTAAATTTAAAATTCAAAAGTCAATTAAAGGGAGGAGATAAGAAGAAAAGAAAAATGGTTCAAACCCCAAAGAAGCAAACTCACCAAAAGACTAATCACCAATCTAAGCTAAACTTAGTTAAATCTATATCTCATGGTGATAAGTCTAAGTTAATAATTTATCAAGTTAAATCTCCTAGAGTTGGTGAGAAGTTTAAGTTAGACCTCAAAGTTCATCCATCCCAAGACCTTAGGTGGATTCCCAAAGTTAGACAAATAGACAAACCTTAGGGCCTTGGACCTCATTGACCAACCTAACCTTAATAGTTAAATCTTTTTGTTGGTCATGATTGCATTTGCATTTTATGTTCTTTCTTAGTTACATTTTTTTTAAAAATGCATTTGTTTCTTTATGATCATTTGATTTTGTCTTCATGAACTTCTCTAGTTACATATCATGGCTTTCAAAATCATTTGATTATAATTTCATCTTGTTAGATTTGCTTTTTGCTCTCATATAGTTATATCTTTTGTAATGCATTTCTACATGTTCAATTGATTACGATTTCAAAAGCTTTTATAGATAGAGCTTTCATAATCGATTCATGTTGCAAAATCATTTGTTTGCATGTCTTAGTAAGATTTGTTTTGAAAAACAAATGATTTGAAACAATTTAGTTTTTCCATAGATTTCTAAGTTATATTTTCATATGGAAAATTATTGTTTTGAAAAAACCAACTTGTATGTGCTTCAAATAAGTTATATCTTTTAAAATTACAAGTTGAAAAAGTTTTATCTTCATTTTCATACTCATTTTGTCCATTGTTGGATTTTGTTTATGATTTGAAGATTGTTTGAATGGAATTGCTTTAAAAAAAAAAAAAAAAAAAAAACATCATTAGTTATATTCTTCAAAGCATGTTCCATGTTGTCATTTCCTTTTGTATTTGATTATACCATTTCAAATGGAAATGAATGTTGTCATAGGCAATTTGCATCTTTTAGTTACATTCTTTTTATATGCAAATGTCTATTAGTTCCTTGTTTGGTTGTGCTTGATTTTAGTTTTATTTGAAGACACCATTCTAGGACTCTAAAATCCATCCTCTTGCTTTCTAGTTTTTATTTGACTTGGATGGTTATGTTGTTGATTCATGTGTATCTTTCTTATTGTTGTCATTCTTATACATGTTTCAACTTCATAGTAGTGTTTAATCATATGAACCTCTTTGAAATCCATTCCTTGTATTTCATAGATTGTTTGATGGATTTCTTAGTTGTTGAATTCATATGATTTGACACTTTTGGAAATTGCATATTCTTATAAGTCATATATTTTCAAAATGCAATTTCTCATGTTCATCACTATGCTCAATAGTTATATCATTAAAGTGATGAATATTCATTTATGTTGCTTGATGGAATCTTGTGTTTGTCACATGCTTGCTCTCAAACATGTTCCATATTCAATTGGTAATCAAATGATATCATTTTCAATGAGTATAACTTCCAATTGATGTTATATATTTGTGATAAACCTTGTGCACATTGGATTAAACTTGATAGTAATATGTCTTTGTTCCATGTCACATTCCATTAGCTTCATAAATGGTCATGTTTGCCACCTCTCTTGCTTATTTGGTTAAATCTCGTGACCACCATGTTTATGGGTTAATAATCTTGGTTGGTTAATGATTGAGGTAGGCATCATGGTTTGAATTTCATTTCACTCATCTTACACTTGATAGTCATATTTTATGATTGAGTGAAATGATTTCAAAAGTTACATAGCATATGATTTTCATAGTTATATTATTTGATGCTATGTTTAGTAAACCCCTTATCATCATGGATAGCTCTAACTTGGATTAATCCTTCTAGTTACATTCCTTAAGTCCATTTTAGAGTGATTGAGCTAATAAGTCATACTCTTAAATCTCAATTAATATGGTTCCTATTTCAATTGGTATCCATGATAGATTAACCTTTGACCTTGCTCTTCAACTTTCCTTAAGCTTATAGGTCAATTGGTTTCTCTCCAATTTGGTAATTTGATCATTGAGCCTTATAGTTAATCATTATCAATTGGTATCTAATCCTTCCCTTGAAGTTATCCCTCAATTGGTTAAACCATCTTCTTCTTGCATCTAATAGTTATATTCTTGTCAAAAGTATGACAAAAGAAGATTATGGATTGAGGGGGAGTAAACCTTCTAAGGAAGCATTAGAGATGATCAAATTCACCATTGCTATTCCCTTATAACTTACTCACATGCATAATAGCCTGTTAAGTATTTCATTTTCGATTTCATTTGTTAACAGGTGCTACTAAAGGTATTTTCCTTGTTTCATGTGTGTAGGTACCTTTCTTCAATTGCTACCTTTGCAATTTAATGGCAAAGGGGGAGAAAGGATTAAGGGGGAGAAAATGCTCTAGCTACCCAAAAAGGGAGAGAGCATTCAATGGCAAAGGGAGAGAAAGACCAAGGAGAGAGAGTGCTTGGTCTAAGGGGGAGAGAAGATAAAAGAAAGAAAGCTTGGAGCTAAGGACAAGAAGAATGAAGATCAAAAGAGCTAAAGCCCAAGCTAAGTGAAGGAGCATCCGAAGATTTCAAGCCGTGTCAAGCCAAGGAGCTGAAGACTTAGTGTGAGGTTTAGTGTTAAGTTAAGGTTTGCCATCAAATTGCAAAGGGGGAGATTGTTAGGATTTTGTTTATTGCAATTTGATGGATGCATTAGCATTTTATTCATCTCATGAATTTTCACACATGCATTGATTTAGAAATTCTTGAAATCTTAATTTACACATGCATTGTTTTAAATCTTGTAAATCCTTCGTTTCATGCATGTTTTGGTTTTCATCTTGGATGCAATTTAATTTGAAAAAGAGTTTTATAAATCAAGCAAGCCTATGGTTTTAAAACTTTCTAATCATTTTTGGCTTTTTATATTTCATGATTTTAAACCTCTTGGAATGATTTAAAACATGTTTCAAGCTTGATTTAATGGCCCCAACAAGTCCCACATCAAAAATCTTTGAAAATTGCAAAAGTATGCAAAATGGGAAAAGTGACCCAGGGCCCAGTGTACTCGGTCGACCGGGTACACATCTCGGTCGACCGCGTACACTGCGGGTCGACTGGGCAGAGAGCCGTTTGGCTCTCCAACGGTCATTTTTCTGACCGTTAAGGGTCGGTCGACCGGGCCTGTCATGGGGTCGACCGGGGACACGCAGAAACTCTGTTTTCTGTGTATAAAAAGGCTTCATTCCCTTTGAAAAAGAGTTGAACATTTTAGACCTTCCAAGCCATCTTTGAGGAGTTTGGAGACAAGGAAAAGGGGATGAACTAAGAGAGATCAAGGGGGTCATTAGTAAAGCTCAAGCTTGGATCATTAAGTTAAATCATCAAGTAAGCTTTACTTTTATTAATCATATGTTTTATGCTTTGACTAAATTATTGGTAAATGATTTTTAGCATATTAACTATGATGTGTTGAATCCACTCTTCTCTTAATCTTTGATTTTAGTTATTGGATTCTTCACCCTTGATTTCAAACCAAGTTTTGTTTTAAACTTTGTCAATCATGCTTAACCAAAATCTTTGATTTCTTTATAGCATGATACATTAACTTGTTTGAAACTCTCTTTGTTGTTTTCAATCTATTTGAACTTTAGTTAAACTTATTTGTTTTGAAAACAACATTGAATGTGCATCACATGTTTAGACATAATTAATTTCATACAACTTGTGTCATCTTGATTTTCATAAATCTATTACAAGTTAGTATTTGTGTACATGTGATTTGCCTAACACTTCAATCAAATCTTTTTATGAGCATTAAACTTTTGAATTGCTTTAAGCATAAAATAGATTGAGCTTAATTTTTATCTTGATTGAAGTTTTCACACACACACCTCATAAGCATTCATCTTTGTAATCCTTAGTGTTTGTGTGAGTTTGTTATTCACTTTCATATCCGCCTATCTTAGAGGCAAATTATTTTGAGCTTAAATTGTAATCTCATAAGAGTGTTTTGTGAAGACACTTTCTTTGAGAGAAATATTTACTTGTAAGGTTATTGCTTAGCCATTTAAAAGCATTGTGTAAAGGTTGTTGTTTAGCCTAGAAAAACAACATTGTAAGGTTATTGCTTATCCTTGGAAAGCATAATTGTAGAGGTTATTGCTTAGCCTTTTGAAAAGCATAATAGTGGAAATCCGGTGGGGTGTGAGGAACACAAGCCGGTAGTGGATGTAGGCACGTTGGCCGAACCACTATAAATATTGTGTTGTGGTGCATGCTCTTGTGGTGATTGTATGTATTTAGCTTCCGCATTGTGCTTGTTATCATCACTAGTGACTAGTTAGTTTATAGAAAATTAAAATTGGTCATAGTTAGTCACTATTAGTAGCTCACCCTATTCACCCCCCCTCTAGGGTTAGGATCTCCCGGACTTTTCATTACCAGGATCAACAGGGGCGACTGCAACGATACCAAGCTCGGAACGCCCAAATTGCGAAACAATGGTGGCCAAAATCCCTAGTCGATGGAGACAATGGAGACGATAATGCTTCGTCAACGTCGAATGGACACTGGCGACCTTACGTAATTGCAAATAGGTTGGCGAGGGAGGAGGACGTCAAATTTGGCTGAGGGAGAGAGTTACCGTAGTGAAAATGAGGAATGGTTGACCAGGGAGATGAAAGGAGGTTTTTGAGTTGTGATATCGCAACATAAGTTGCGGTATAGCAACTAAAAAATGTTGCGGTATCGTAATTTAAATTGTGATATCGCAACATTTGTTGTGATATCGCAAAAAAAAATAGGCCTTTTGGTCTATGCGCTGGTACGGACTGAACGGAGAATGTCTGGGTAAAATGGCCATCTTTGGTAATAAGGAAGAGATATTCAGTACTGTAGAAAACTAGAATTATTCAATGAGATTTCCAAGTTTCTTGAGGTAAGGTTTCATAGTTTAAAGGCAAATTATAACATTATTTAAATTATTAGTGTCTATGTTTTTTTTTTTTATTGGTGTTTAAGTTTCATCACTTTCAAATATTAGTTTAACATAAATCATGGTTTAACAAGGTAAAACTGCAAGCCAGAGGCACTAAGAGTCATCATGTAATGTTGTAATGTTTAAGCATACAATTGACTTGGCCTTACAAACACATTCAATAAGCAACATCCAAATTTTAATACAAGTGTATTAAAAACTAATACAAAAATGGGTCCATTATTACAAAAAAGAGGCATCGTGTATGTCACGTCCCCCGAACCCGATTAAAGAAATAACCGGATCCGGAGAGTGAATTGTAGGACTAATTAAAATTTTTGTCCTTTGGGCCCACGGATCGTAGAACGCGATGAAGATTTAATATTTCAAACCTCTTTTAATGCAATAGATATTGAGTTCATAGAACTCTAGGCATATGGAATCTCAAGCAATGATTAATAATCTCTCATTAATTTAAAGTTTGCAAGAAAAGAGTAAACAGGAACTAAGAGTTAAGTTAATTATTACATTAGCCATCCCAAAATACAAGGCCAATAAAGAACAAGTCAATGAAAGTAAAGGTCCAACGAGAGGAATAAATGAATAAAGTTTAATCTAATGAAAACCCAATGTATATCTCTCGTGCCGGAAGTGATGACGCTACTCTACGTCATCGGCACGCTACTCTCGTGCCTCCTCTGCTGGTTGGAGATCCTCTGGGATCTCCTCACCTGCCTGCTCCTCGTAATAGTACTCACCTGATGTGTCTGCACACCAAGTAACAAAGTCAACGACATGTTGAGCAATAGATATACAAAACATAATAAACACGACATGCATCAAGTGTAGAGTAATGACAAGTAATAATTATGCGAGTACAAGTAAAGTGAAACTAGGCATAAAGCGAGACTAATAACCAAGGATCAATAAAAGTAATCCTAACAATCATCTAACAAAAACCACTATCCATGCAATGCAAACAAGAACAAGCAAGAGGGAGACTCCGATGATGTCCAAAGCCACCTCCCGGGGTACCAGTAACAATCCCCTTGGACTACTGATACCATAGTCTGGCTCCAGTGGGATCCTAGCTCCCTGTCCTGGGAATAGCAGCACGGTCCTAGCCCGCTCCCAGCTATTCAACGCCATGGACGCCATCCTACGCCGATTGCCCACCCCGACAACCGGATTAACCGATTCGTCATTAAATCCCAAACTGCAGATGGCCATGATATGCAAAATAATAATAAAGTGGTTTTGACTCAAGGACAGACAAGACAAGCAAGTTTGGCTAGTTCCAAGTACAAGACAAGTTCTTAGGGATTATCTCTTCCAGATCAATACAAGACAAGCCACGATAATCCCCTTCATACTAGCCAGTCATGTTCATCAAAATAAGACACGGGTTCCTATGGTACACTCTAAGTCAAGTCTAAGTCTTATATTCTACAAGAATTTATGTTTCATAATTGATTACGTGTTTTATGTCAAGAGAGTGTACAAGGAATGTTATCAACGGATACAATCACAAGTCAAGGGGGAATTACAATCCAATCCTAAGTAAGTGGTGTCATCCCTGTATTCAACGTATTCTAACGGAGTACATGAGGAAATTGGATCAATGATGCTCTTAAGATAATTCCTTGGTGTACAATCATATTGAGCATCATTAAATTCAACCCCTTGTGCATTCGGTTACACTACGTATAATACACGAATACCTAGACAACCCATCGAATTCACACCAAGCACGTGATTCGATTTCAAACCCATGTATGGTCATGTGATAGTAAGTTAATGGTTTCCGGCGTCTAAGTCCCAAACCTAGGTTAAACAGTCTCTTTCTCCAATTACAAGAGTCAAATCATTAATTCACATAGTTACATCACTTCCCGACCTCCGATTGTGATGAAACCAGAACCATTGGATTCTCTATCTCAAGGGCTTTCCAACGGTATATTATATGTAAAAATCCAACGGGCAGATTGAAAGTTGCAAGCCTTTGACGTTTTAGTGACCATGCACCCTCCGATCGATCGGACCGAAGGTGCGATCGATCGGCACTGAACACCTCACAGTTAATGCACAGTCCGATCGATCGGACGTATTGTGCGATCGATCGGACGTACTGTGCTGAAACCCGAAAATGGGTTTTCTGCCCCTTTTTCCTCCAGCCAAACCAAGGCAAACCTGCAGAAAATGAGCCTCCTGCTCCCCAATCATCACAATCATCATTCTCATCATTTCTAACAATTTAAAACATAAAGGGCTACCAATTTAACATTTAATCTCATTCATTCCATAAACCTAACCTAACATTAAAAATCCCTAAATCAATATCAAAACATGCTTGGAATTAAAGGGGAAATCTATCAGAATCATAACCAAGCAAATGAAAACAAACATACATGTTTAAAATGCAATGCATATCTACTTGCCTCAACCAAAAAAGGAGATTAGAATTGGGTGAAATCTGAGGAGAAGCTTTTCTACCCTCAAAGTCACAATCTAACCCGAACAAATACAACCTAAAATGCAAAGGAGAAGATAGGAAGGAAAAGAATTCAGATCCAACCTAAATCTAACCAAAAGGAAGATAACAGAAAGATGAAGCTACTGGAAACCTTACCAGATTGATACCGGAAGCAAGAGGAGATCGCAAGGATGAATCCTAGCGGATCGGATCTCCGAATTGGATCTTCTGGGCTAGGGTTCCGGGCTTGAGAAAGGAAGAAGAAGAAGAAGGCTACGGTTGTTCTTCGTTGGTTACAGAGAATGAAATGAAAATTAGGGTTAGGCTTTCGTTTAAGAAGAAGAGAAAAGGGAAAAGACCAATTTACCCTTTAAGTGGGTCCGGATAAAGAATGGACCACTTGAAAGGTTTCTGATCGCTGGATCGCGATGAGTCAAGAGACAAAAGTCATCAGAACGACGAGACCTTTCCAACGAACCCAAAAATTACTGCGTTTGGAATATTTCGGAAAAACACTCAATTTTCCCTAAATTGCAAACTACCCCCTGTTATGATCAAACGAACTCGGAATCAAACGAAACTACATAGGTACTATTCTAATGCTAAAAGAAACTCGCTCATAATCTAAACCCACTTAAATATCTAAAAATACAATTAAATAAAATAATAACAAATTAAACGGGTCAACGGGCCGGGTTATTGGGCCCAACCGACCCAGTAAGGGCACAGACCTTACAGTGTAATTTTATTTCTTCTACGTTAGGACCATGCATTTATAGTTTAGTAGTGTTGTTCTTCTTCTTTAACATATATTAGTGCATCTTTGGGAGGTCTAATTTTTCCCTTTATTTCTTTATTTTGCTAAAATATATAGAGGTTTGAAAAAATAGAGTGTTTGGCATCATCTTTCAGCCTCTACATCTTTTAGAGAAGTAGACGCAATGGCTCTACTTTCCACAGCCCCCTTGATGAGGTAGTTGAGAAATAAAGGGAAAAAATAAGAGGCGGAGCTACAATGTTTATGCATAATCACGCCTAGTCCTCTTTTTTCAATTTTTCTCCAAATCTGAGAGGCCCAATCAAGATCCAAACCGTCGAAAATATTCACAAGGTCAAACACGACCATGTAACCAAATTTCAGCCGTTGAATCATCACTAATCTCGAGATCTATGCCACAAACCGTGAGCCATTGGATATAATTTGTTATGATCTGTGGGCCCCAAACACAAGATCAAAACCGTTGGATATGTTTAGGAGGCTGGAAATAGCTATGTGGTCAATTTTGATCACATAATACCTAGTGAATCTTGAGATATGTGCAAAACAAAAATAATCATTGATGTATTATGCTCAATATTGCATTTGTCAATTAGTAGTAAACTGTTTCAATTTTTTTCTTAATTAGAGGCGTGTAAAATAAGATCTAAACCGTTAGTAATGTTCACAATATCAAACTGACCTTGAGACCAAATTTCACCTGTTTCACCAATCTCTAGATATGTGCAAAAAAAGTTAACCATTAGGTATAATTTTGTGGATTATGTGGGCCCCAAACACAAGATCCAAACCTTGAGATTTCTTTGGAAGGCTGAGCACGTCCATATGGTCAATTTTCATGGCCTAATACCCTGTGAATCTCAAGAAATATGTGGAAAAACTCTCAACCGATGATATAAAAATGTCTATTTGGCATAGACCCTTGCATTACCAAACACTCTTTTTATTTTAGCACCTTTTTTATATGGCTCTATATTGAATGGTCTTTAAGAAATAGACTAGTGGTCCCAAACATGGCCAGAGGGCTTGTGGACATTAGGTTAGAGTGGGTGCTTGTGTAAGGAAGGAACTTGAATCCCTAGGAACCAAAAGAGGGTTTCCGGCACAACTAACTTAAAGCAAGTGAATAAATGATAATAAAATGATTATTTGAATAAATGGTAATAAAAAGATTATTATGCTTTGAATTTTTTATTCCATGCTTTTATACATATAGATACCTTAGGAATCAAAAGAGGGTTTCCATCTCCAACAACTCAAAGCAAGTGAAGAAATGGTAATAAAATTATTATTTTTCTTTGAATGTTTGATTCCATGCTTTTATACACATAAATACCTTATTTAATGCACATTCATATTGAAATGATGTTGTTAGGATTTTTAATGGACTTTAATGGTGAATGGATTAATGGACCTCTAAATGGGTATGGTAAATTACCTTGGACTACCCCTAGAAGGTATTAGGAACCACATTAGGCGTACGTATATGGGAGATGGCTCCCTTGGAATCCATCTCAAACTCTTAATAGGGCCGAATTTTGAAGTTTACAACTAGCTGTGGAGACTGATGGCGATCCTTAAGCTTTAGGAAGGCCAACCATAATTTGCACTGCAATCAAGGCCTCACTAACCATTGGCACCTAATGACCATGACTAGTCGTGATTACTCTCTATTTGAGGGTTACTGTTCACCGTGAGAGTTGTGACTGAAAGGAATTAAAGTACGGTGAGCTCACAGAAGGCTCCATGGCTAGCCATAGGAAGGCTTACGGCTAACCGTACCCATATTTTTATAGGATTTTGAATTTTGCCCCTAAAATCATTACCCTTAGCTTACGTGTTCAATGCATATGATTGAGACCAATGGTAAGGGGATGTGTGAGCTTGGTATCTCCTTATAAGTTGTCCGGTTATGTATGTAGGACCCGCATTTTACTAAGTGAGTGGTGAAACGGACCTCCGGGATACCTGTAAGCGCAAAAAATATAACTCACAAAATTAGAGGGTGCCTGATAGGACTTATCCAAAGGGACTGATGGAGATTAGCTGCTAAGATCCTGAAAGGGGAGAAACAAACAATCAGAGGACCCTGGCTGTGGGCAGCACATGGCTCTCTGATGCCTAAGTTAGCACAAAGGTTGAAGGAGAAGAGAGACAGAGTAACGGCTCAAGAGGGGATGTGTATGCATACCTTGATCTTGGAACACCCTCATATTTATAGAGGATTTTACTTGATATCCTGGAGTGGGCCCTTAGATTTGATAGGAATGATCTCATTAGCCCACAAAGTAATAAATGAGGATCCATCATAGCCCACAATGTATTTATTACCAGTCCGATCAGCCCACATCGCATTAAATGCATGTCATGTTGGGCCTGATCCTGTCCCAAGTCATTGGCGGTTGAGGTCCCATCGGATCCATCCTCAGGCTCTGCCCGGATATGGCTATAGCCGCTGGATGCCGCCCTGTCAGCGATCTGGTGAAGATTGTGGACGGCTGGGATGGCCCATCTGTCTCATTCGCGTATGCCCGTACTCAGCCACGTGTCTGATGATGCAGCAGAAGTAGGGAAGCGATCACAGTACTTGTATCGACTGGCAACCTGGCTCCCTCGGTCGAGGTCAGGTGGATAGTCGAGGTCAGTGCGCGCAGCCGGGGTCAGTCTGGTCTAGGCCAATGTTCTGACCCTATCACCGAGGTACGCTTGGGCGGCACGTGGGCGCGCTTAGCTGGCATCTTATCGCCAAAGTTAACGTAATCTTGGTACCTTAAAAATCACCCCACACAATTGCCCCTTAGCTTCTTACTTCTTAGAGTCTCTAGCCTTTTGAGGTCGGAAGCTATATAGAGTCCCCTGGGAGATGTTTCATCATTATCCAGCGCCGTTCCGACTCTTCGAGGTAATCAATACTACGCCTCGATTATTATGAGGAACGGGCTGGCAGTGACACGCGTCATTGTATGACTGACTGTGCCATCAAACTGATGGGATAGGCGCGATTTGCGATGCGGCCCTCTCGAATTTCTAAATGGAGCCCAAGGAAGGCTTCCTTTTTCCTATAAATAGGGGCGTCTTCTTTGGCCTTATCTTCTTTATCTCCACTTCTCATCTTCACTCTCATAAGACTTTTCCAGAGGTTTTCAGGCGAGGACGATTGCATAGCATCGAGGATATCGCGTACTCAGATTGATCTTCATTTCAGATTCGTTCATCTGTAAGTCATCCTGAGTCTGTGTTCTTTAGGGTTTTCCCCCTTAGGGTTTCTTCTCGCCTTCCTTTTCAAACTCAGGTCGTAGAAATGGCTGGTCATAAGTTTCAGTTAGAGACCCTTGAGGGTATAGCTAGATTTAGGGAGGCATATGGTATCCCGGAGGAGGTCCGCCTCAGGCCGGCAGATCCTTCCGACTACGCTCTGCGTTCCCTGTCCGGCGGCTGGATGCCATTCCCCTTGATTTCTGTAATCGAGGGCGAGGTTAGGTTTCCCTCGCACCCTTTGCTTAGGCTATGCCTCAGTACCTGGTCTATTGCCCCTTACCAGCTGATGCCCAATGGCTACAAGGTCATTATGGGCACGGCTAAGCTGAACGAGGTTTTAGAAATCAACCTCGGTGTCCATGACATCGAGGATGCATATGATATCTGTAAGGCTGGGGAAGGCACCTACTACCTCCGAGTGAAACAGCTCCGAAAGGGCTTCATCTTGGCCTTGGAGGATTCCAATAAGAACGCTGGGGACGACCTCTTCTGCGTCTCGGGGAACTAGGAGTTCGGCGCTGGCGAGGACAGGACGTACGTGGTCCCGCGCCACTTCTGGGTCGTCCCAAGTAAATATTGTCCCTCGATTTTGCTCATTTTATTTTCACCCTTCGAATTGCCGAACTGATGTCTTGTCTTGGCGTGCAGATCTGCGAGAGAGACAGCGTTGTGCGGCGCGTGATGGGTGGAAAAAGAACGTAGCCGACCACAAAAAGGTTGAGAAATATACTGGGTACGAGAACAGGTCGGCCTGGAAGCTGTTGGGCTACACGCCGAGATATCGCGGTTACTATAGAAGGGTCGAAACATCATAGGGGAAGAGCCGCAGACAGGCGAACCTTCCGTCATAATAGCCATAACTGGGGGTATTCCGCTGACCGATTCCGTCAATCGCTGGATTGCATCGGATGCCGAGGCGTCTACTTCGGCCAGTTCGGGGTCGTAAGCCTGAGAGAGGTCGTGGAAGCTTATTCCTCTGACCAAGAAGTGGGGATGGAAGGAGATCTACCTCCTTGGAAAACCAAGGATCTGACGGCCAGATTCAAGGGCCGGTATTCTTCTTCGGCAGCGCCTTCTTCTGCCAGTACCCACGCAGCCTCGGGTTCGGGTGGTGCCGCGGTTTCTTCCGCTCTTATTATCGCCCCGAGTGTGGGAACCCGGCGACGTTCTCCTGACAGTACGAGGGATGGATCTCCTTCAAGCAAAAGGTCCAAGGCGGGGGAAAGAGACTCTGGGGCTCAGAAGGCCCCAAAGGAAAAAGGGCCCGCACGCGTTCCTAGAGGGAAGGCCCCTCCCGAGAAGAGCGCATTGGTGGACAGGGGTTCGCCCGAGAAAAGGCTCGAAACCAGCGGTCCTTCGGGGGAAGGCTCTCGGTTGGTCCCGGGATCTCGTCTCCTTATGCCGGCTCCATGGAGGCCGAGGTTGGAGACTCAGCCTGGGAGGCCCTTGACCGTGGAGGACCTGGTAGCGAGGAACCCTCCAGTCATTGGGGCGCTCGCCAAGCCTGCGTCCTCCTGCGTGATATGGAGCAGCATGCGAAGTATGACAATGAGAGTCTACTGGCCTCGGCGATTCAGACCGCTCTCATTGTAAGTAATCTTTAGTCAACTTTGATAAATTCTGCTTCGGCTTCTCGTACCTAATGGTTTTCTTTAGCAGAATGTACAGAGGCTCCACCTGGTCATGGAGAGGAGTGACAAGAACGTTTTCAGAGTCTCGCAGCTGGAATCCGAGAGGGAGAGGCTCAGGAAAGATCTGTCGGATTGCCAAGGCAAGTTGGCTGACTCGATGAAGAGCAACGCCGAGTTGACTCCAGAAATGGAGGTGGCGGTGACCAGCATCACCAAACTCACGGCCGAGACCCACGACCTAAAAGGGTCGGTTCGGTTGAAGACAAAGAGGGTGCTCGAGCTGGAGGCTGAGTTGGAAAAACAGAAGGCCGAGTCGGCAGCCAAATCGGCAAAGCGAAAGGCCGAACTGGAGCAGTCACTGAAAGAGAATGCCGACCTGAAGTCTTCACTTCGGGCCGAGATCCATGCTGCTTTCCAGAAGGGAGTGGACCGGGCAACGGAAGACTATGAAAGACAGGTGGGGGAAATAAGCTCTCTCTTGTTTGAGGAAGGATGTCGGGCTGCACTGAAAGAAGCAGGGATTCCTGAAGATCATCCGGTCCATCAGAATCTCCCAAAGTATTCAGGCCCAGGATCAGAATCGAGCCCTGCCCCTTTTCCTGAGAGTCCCCTGATCGAAGCGCCTGCTGTTGACACTCTTCTGGACGGTGCTCCGTCTCTTCCCCCTATGGATGTCCCGGAAACGGCCGCGTAAGTTGCCGAGGCGACCAGTCTTTCAGAGAAACAATGAGGACATTGCTCTAGCCTCCGGGGACGACGTTTGCCGAAGTCTCTCCTTGTAGTTTTTTTATGCTTTCCGATTGTATCTCCTGCTTTCCAATTGTAACTTTTTTACCTTGTAAATGGAAACCAAATTATAAAACTGGGCTCTTTGCTCTCCTTTTTGCGACTCTTGTTCTTCTTTCTGCGATTCTCGTTCTTGGTTAGGCCAAGTGTCTGAGTCCGGCTAAATATTGATGGTTTGTGGTAGAAGGATTGCCTGTGTTGGAATGATAAACGGGGGAGGACAATCCTGAAAATACCTGGCGGTTTTCATTGTTGTCCGTCTCGGTATCCCGCATTCCGAGGCTCATAAATAGTAATAAGTATGGCAGTACGATCGATGCGGAAAATAAGCAGATGACTCCACTTGTCACCATCCGATTAGCCAGTCAACTCATAGGTCATGTGCGGCACACGTGAAGCATGGGAGGCCATACTCCATAAATGAAGTCTTGGAATCCGAGCCTCCTTTCCCCCTATAAGTAGAGGCACTCCTCTGCTACCTGCTCGTCATTATCTCGAGTAGGGGAGATGAGTCGGCTAAGGAAGAAAGACTTATGTTAGTGGCCTCTTATGTGTTGGAACTTGAGATGAATTTGAGATGACTTGAAAGTCTTTTGATGAATTGAAGAAGTTAGCATCTCAAGTATTAGTTTGAGTTGGAATTCTTGTCAACACATTGTCACAAACATGATGATAATAAGCTGGTGTTGATAGAGCTGAAAAGAAGAAACAGAATTGAAACAGTCAGGAATTAAGAATTCCTGATGCAGAGCACGCGGTCGACCGAGCAGCCCATGCGGTCGACCGAGAAAGAAGAAACCTGCAAAAAGGCACCTCTCAGTTATTTTTGTGACACAGTGTGTCTTCGGTCGACCGAGCCCTCAGGATGTCGACCGAGCTCGAAATTGTCTGTTTTCCAGTCAGTGTCTTCGGTCGACCGGGCAAGCCAGGATGTCGACCGAGCACGGGAACCAGAGTTGCGCAGAATTAGAAGTTTTGCACGAAAATTCAGCACTCTTATCTATTTCGTTTGGGACTCTTTCTAAACGAATTGTAGCCCGTTTTGAATACAATTAAGGGTTATTAAAACCTATATAAAGGCATGCTTGGGTCGTTCATAAACACACCAAGAAAAGACACCAGAAGAGAAGAGTTTTAGAGAGTTATAGAGAGAGTTTTGGAGAGAAGAAGAGTGCTGGTGCTGTGTTGCTGTGTTGCTGCATTATCAGACGTTTTCTACAGCAATTGTGGACGAGATTATGCTCTAGAAGATGGTGATTCGTCCATGAGTTAAGTGTCTCTCTTTATGCTTTAGATTTCAATTTGTAAGGGATTGAGAGAGAGAGAATTGTAGAGGGGAAGGGCTGTAGACAGAATTAATCTTCCATTCTGTTTTCACATCAAGTTGGTGCTTGGTGTCTGGGGTTTGGTGATCCTATCTGTGGGTGCAGATAAATTGTAAAGGGAGTCGGTGCTTCCTAGATAGTTGGTGCTATCTGAAACTAAAGGGAGTCGGTGCTTCCTAGATAGTTGGTGCTATCTGAAACTAAGGGTTGGTGCTCTTTGTCGTTGGTGCGACTAAATAAGATTCAGATCTGTCCCGGATTGGTGTTCGGACAGTCTTTGAACCGTGGACGTAGCCTTTCGGTGAACCACGTTAAATCTGGTGTCATTGTGTGATTTGACTTGTTTTGTTGTTGAATTGGACCTGTTTTTAGAAATCACTGATTCACCCCCCCCCCCCTCTCAGTGATCGCGGTATCCAACAATTGGTATCAGAGCTTAGGTTCCCTTGATCAGTTTAATACGCTAAGGGTGATCTCTTGTCAAATCACATGGCGGTCAATACAGGGAATATGAAAGCACCTCTGTTTGATGGTTCTAATTACTCCTTTTGGAAGATTAGGATGCAAGCCTTCATCAAATCTCTTGGCTATGATGTTTGGGAGTCTGTCAGAGCCGGTTACAATGCTGCCACCGTACCCAATGATACAGCATCGAAGAAGTTGGCAGACAACGACTCCAAGGCGCAGAATGCACTCTTTAGTGGCCTTGTCGACAGCGAGCTTGTCAAAGTAATTGCATGCAAAACAGCCAAGGAAATTTGGGACAAGTTGCAAAGCATACATGAAGGTGATGAGAAGATTAAAGAAGCCAAATTGCAAACTCATCGCTCTCAATTTGAATCTCTTCGCATGGAGGAAAGCGAGAATGTTGACTCGTATATGCAACGAGTGAATGAAGTCACGAATGACATTCGTGGACTAGGGGAGGAGATTAAAGAGCCGGTCCTCGTCAAAAAGGTTCTAAGATCTCTTCTTCCCCGGTTTGATTCAAAAGTCTCAGCCATTGAAGAAGCCAAAGATCTGAATGCATTTTCCATGGATGAATTACATGGTTCTCTAACTGCCTATGAGATGCGCATAGGAAAGACGTCTTCATCTGATAAAGAAGCGGCCTTCAAAGTTCAGAAAAAGGCAAAAGAGACTGCTGGTCATGATGTTGATTCTGATGATGATGAGCTTGAGGCTCAATTTGTTAGAAAGTTGAAGAAAGGAAGCATTGGCAAGTACAAAGGGAAGCTACCCTTTAAATGCTTCAATTGTGGAGGTATTGGTCACTTTGCTGCGAAGTGTCCGCTAAAAGAAGACAATGAAAGTGACTCTTATGCTGAAAAGAGTAAAGGAAAGAGAAATTTCAGAAAAAGGGGCAAAGCTAAAAACTTTCTATGTCAACAAGATGACAGCACGTCTGAAACTTCAGACGATGATGAATCAACCGAAGCTCTCTTCATGGTCACTGTTGAAGAAGAAGAAGAAGAGCTAGATCCGGAAGAGGATGAGGAGGCTGAAGTCAATCTTGAAGAGGAACTCATAGCCGCACTTGAGGAGCTTAGCATGGAACGCAAATCAAGTAAGAAAAATCTGAAACTTCTCCATGAATCTGAAAGTTCCATTATTGCTTTGAAAACTCAAGTAGAAGAATATAAAAGAATGGTAGAAGTCCTTGAAAACCAAATAAGTATCAAAAAGGAAGAGGCTATGAAACTTGAAACTGAGATCGCTAGAGCAAAGGCTGAAAATTTGGAAAATAGCAAGAAACTCAAAGCGCTCCAAGCGATTGAAGGGACTATGAAACTCAATGAACTACTGAAAGTTCAAAGACCAGCCCACTTCAGATTTGGTCTAGGATTTGAGAAAGGTGAATCCTCTAAGATTGCACCTCCTGAAAAGAAAAAGTTTGTGAAGCAAGTCACTGCACCTTCTAACTCTATGAAGCCCACTCAACCTAGAAAGGAGTCCATTCCTGTTAGAAAGGTAATGAAGACTAACCAGCCACAAAGAAGATACAAATTCTATGGTTATTGCTTTCATTGTAATATGTTTGGACATAAAAGAGCTGATTGCAAATTCTATGTAAGAAACAGTCCATTTGTGACTAGGAATCCTTTTTCAATCCTAAGTAGCCACAAAATTGAGTGTTATATATGTCATAATTATGGACACTTGGCTAGGGATTGTAGGTTGCCTATTGCTAACCAATTTCAGGTTGAAAAGAAACCCAAGTTAGTTAAGGCATGGAGGGCAAAGAAAAGGGAAGGTAATCCCAAAGAATCTCTCATTGTGCAAACGGCATTCAATGCACAAAAGAAGACAGCACCATGGGTCCTTGATAGTGGTTGTTCAAGCCATATGACTGGTGATAAAGAGAAATTTGTCAAATTACAGCACTATGAAGGCGGTTCAGTGAAGTTTGGCAACAATGATGGTGCCAAAATCTGCGGAAAAGGTGTTATTCAGCTTATGGCAAACAAGATCAGATCTGAAGAAGTCTTATATGTGTCTGGATTGAGACACAACCTGCTTAGTGTGAGCCAGATCTGTGACAAGGGTCATGAAGTTATCTTCACAAAGAATGGGTTTGCCATCAAGAAGAGTAGCAACGGCAAAACAGTGGCAACTGGATCAAGAACTGCTGGAAATCTCTATACACTGTCAGATGGAGCTGAAAAGACCTGCTTGATGAGTCGGACAGAGGAAAGTTGGTTGTGGCACAAACGCCTTGGGCATCTAAGCTTTGACAATATGTCAAAGATTTGCAATTCAAAGGCTGTGAGAGGCATGTCTAAAGTGGAAAAGCCTTCCAATCCCATTTGCGACTCTTGCCAAAAGGGAAAGCAAACGAGGGTTATGTTCAAGTCAAAGGAGCATCATTCCAAGAAACCTCTTGAGCTAGTGCACACTGATCTCTGTGGACCGATGCGAACTCAAAGCACCAATGGAGATAAGTATTTCATGTTATGCATTGATGATTATACTCGTATGACATGGGTATTGTTTCTTAAACATAAGCATCAAGCACTTGATCGTTTTAAAGTGTTTAAAGCACAGGTTGAAAATCAATTGGAAAAACGTATCAAGATTTTAAGGTCTGATCGTGGAGGCGAGTTCACATCTGAAGAGTTCACTAAATATTGTGAACATCATGGCATTCAAAGACAGTACTCAGCCCCTAGAACTCCACAGCAAAATGGAGTTGTGGAACGGAAGAATCGCACCGTACAAGAGATGGCTCGTACGATGCTAAGTGAAAGCAAGATGGCTGACAAGTATTGGAAAGAGGCAATTCATACGGCTGTATACATTCAAAACCGATGCTTGATCAGGCCACATGAAGTCAAAACTCCCTATGAGCTATGGTTTGGAAGAAAAGCAACAATCAAGCACTTCAGAGTCTTCGGCAGCAAGTGTTACATCAAGCGGCTCGAACAAAATCCGGGCAAATTTGAAGAAAGAGCTGACGAAGGTATATTTCTGGGTTACTCCTCTACTAGCAAGGCATATAGGTGTCTTAACAAAAGAACCAGAAAAATCATAGAAAGTGCTGATGTTAGAATTGATGAAAACTATGAAGCAAAGAGTGGAACTCATAATGACAGTCCAGTTTATGAGGACTCGAGTGAGATTGATGATGAGATGGCTGAATCTAATGATTCTGAGAAATCAAAAGATGACTCAGAAGATACTTCACCTAAGAAGCACAGCACTTGGGTAGAGCAACACCCTAAGGATCAAATCATTGGAGATCCTACGGCAGGCGTTCAAACTAGACAAAGTGTAGTTAGCAATTACTCACTTATGTCCACCATTGAACCCAAGACTGTGGCTGAAGCCAGTCTCGATAAAAGTTGGTTGAAAGCTATGCATGAGGAGATGTGCAGGAATTTTGCTGAAAAGATGAAGAAAGAATTTGAGATGTCAATCTCCAAGAATCCTGTTCAGCACTCTAGAACAAAGCATGTAGCAATTCGTTATCATTTTCTTAAAGATAAAGTTGCTGATGGAGAGGTCAAGTTGGAGTATGTTCCAACAACTGAGCAAGTGGCTGATATTTTCACGAAACCTCTGCCAAAGGAAGTCTTTGAGTATCTCCGGAAAAAGTTAGGAGTTACTCACTCTCCTAAACCGTAGGAGTTGTGCTTGAAAGGGGGAGCAATGCATTCATTGAATATCCTATTCGCTCCTCGGTTTGGTCCCTTTGGATTTGTTGTCAAAGGGGGAGAGATGTTATGCTACGATAGCAAGGAGAGATGTTATGCTATGTTAGCAAGGAGAGATGTTATACTATGAAAGCTAGGGGGAGATTGTGACAGTGCATGGTTGATATTTCCGAATTTCAGAATTGGTTCCAAGTTAGTATTGAAAAGAACTTGGAAGAGCTGCAAGCTGGAGTTGAAAGTGTTGAAGTTCCAATAGTGTTGCCAACAATTCCAAAGGGGGAGATTGTTGGAACTTGAGATGAATTTGAGATGACTTGAAAGTCTTTTGATGAATTGAAGAAGTTAGCATCTCAAGTATTAGTTTGAGTTGGAATTCTTGTCAACACATTGTCACAAACATGATGATAATAAGCTGGTGTTGATAGAGCTGAAAAGAAGAAACAGAATTGAAACAGTCAGGAATTAAGAATTCCTGATGCAGAGCACGCGGTCGACCGAGCAGCCCATGCGGTCGACCGAGAAAGAAGAAACCTGCAAAAAGGCACCTCTCAGTTATTTTTGTGACACAGTGTGTCTTCGGTCGACCGAGCCCTCAGGATGTCGACCGAGCTCGAAATTGTCTGTTTTCCAGTCAGTGTCTTCGGTCGACCGGGCAAGCCAGGATGTCGACCGAGCACGGGAACCAGAGTTGCGCAGAATTAGAAGTTTTGCACGAAAATTCAGCACTCTTATCTATTTCGTTTGGGACTCTTTCTAAACGAATTGTAGCCCGTTTTGAATACAATTAAGGGTTATTAAAACCTATATAAAGGCATGCTTGGGTCGTTCATAAACACACCAAGAAAAGACACCAGAAGAGAAGAGTTTTAGAGAGTTATAGAGAGAGTTTTGGAGAGAAGAAGAGTGCTGGTGCTGTGTTGCTGTGTTGCTGCATTATCAGACGTTTTCTACAGCAATTGTGGACGAGATTATGCTCTAGAAGATGGTGATTCGTCCATGAGTTAAGTGTCTCTCTTTATGCTTTAGATTTCAATTTGTAAGGGATTGAGAGAGAGAGAATTGTAGAGGGGAAGGGCTGTAGACAGAATTAATCTTCCATTCTGTTTTCACATCAAGTTGGTGCTTGGTGTCTGGGGTTTGGTGATCCTATCTGTGGGTGCAGATAAATTGTAAAGGGAGTCGGTGCTTCCTAGATAGTTGGTGCTATCTGAAACTAAAGGGAGTCGGTGCTTCCTAGATAGTTGGTGCTATCTGAAACTAAGGGTTGGTGCTCTTTGTCGTTGGTGCGACTAAATAAGATTCAGATCTGTCCCGGATTGGTGTTCGGACAGTCTTTGAACCGTGGACGTAGCCTTTCGGTGAACCACGTTAAATCTGGTGTCATTGTGTGATTTGACTTGTTTTGTTGTTGAATTGGACCTGTTTTTAGAAATCACTGATTCACCCCCCCCTCTCAGTGATCGCGGTATCCAACATTATGTTCCTCACAGGCATGGAGATCTACCTGCTCCCGCCAGATGCTCCGGTGGTTCCATCTCTCAGAAGTCCTTTAAAATCCCTTGCTCTATATGAATCTTTTACGACTGAAAATGACTCCGGGAAAGGTTGTATTCGGTCATCGTGGACCACGCGCCTTCTGAATCTGACCACCGTGGACCACGCGCTCTCTGCATGCGGGTCTTTTATCAACTCTTGTCGATTAGGCTGTGAGGAGATCAGACATCTGCAGTGAACCGGGGGTTGGTTGCGAACTTGGTCTAACCAACCATAGGGTATTGTAGAGCTCCAAGCATCGAGGACCAATGAAGAGTAGTGCGTCCGAGCTTTTATTCTTTTTTGCATAGGACAGAGAGCCTCCTTATTATACTTTTCATTGCTTTTCTACAACTCATGTAGTGAAATTTTCTATTATAATTGATGGACCGCGCCCCAATGCTCGAGTTCCTACCGAGGTCGGCGGACGTGGGAGTCCGTCGGGTCCGACCCTTTCGTAACCGGGGGGCAGGGGCGTGCATCAACATTTCTTTTTTTTTGTGTGGGTGTGCCAGATTTTCTATTTTTTACTTGGAATTGTAAGTGGTGATCCGGAGATCAACCTTCGCAAGTAAAAAGGAAATTAACCTCTTTCAAGTTTTACATTGCACATATATTTAAGAAAAGAGACATTTTTCTTGGTTTGCCGTGAAAGGCGATTTTTTTGGCATTTATAGCCGATTTTGGCGTTTATAGCCGATTTTGGCGTTTATAGCCGATTTTTGGCGTTTATAGCCGATTTACAATCCTTATCAATAATGAAAGACAAGAATTGTGATTTTTGTCTCTTTTGAAAAAATACAAACTACAATGAAAAGCAAGAAAAGGAGGATCTAACTTCTCAGGAGATTGTGGGGGACCCGTTTAGATTGACGGTCGCAAGCCATATGTGGGCTTCGCCTCATCCATGCAGATGAGAACAGAGGATGCTATTGATTCGCTTGGCTTGGCTATAACCTCAGGTTTTTAGAGGACAAAGACCAAAAGAAGGTCCTATGTCCAATGAAAAGCCGAGTAGACGGGCTGAAAAGCCACATCTAAGCCACTGGCGGCAGAAGGAGAAGGCAAGGACCTTGGGGGGGGGGTACCCCCCAAGGGACTTTTGTCACCTTGTTGCGGTGGCCGGTGTAGAACTTTCACAGAGTTTTCTCTCTTTTTCCTTTCTCTGGATTTCTGTGCTTCTGTCTGTGTGTTTGTGCTTTTTTTTCTGATGCTCTGTGACTATCCTTTCTTCTTGGAGAGCTCTCCTATTTATAGGCTTTTAGGTAGCCTTTTAGGTGGGTTTATGGGCTTTTATTGTCATTAAGCCGCATAATGGGAGGAGTTACAAAATTGAATTGTTTATTTTGTAACTCCTTTTTCTTGGCTTCTGATTGGCCGGAGGAGATTGAGGGCATTTAATCGCCTTTAATCGCCATGATAGGAGGAGTTTCATGGGTTAAATGCCATGAATCTCTTGACTTGTAACTCCCGAATGCTTGCTTCTGATTGGGCCGTCCAAAGAAATGGATTAATGACTGTAATAAAGTTAGTCAATTAATCACATTAAGTGGTCGCCGAGCAGCTGAAGAGTCGCGGGCCGTGCCACGTCTTTTGGGATTCTTCTGTCGATGATCATCGATGGATCTTCATGTAGATCGACATCAGATGACCATATAATTTCAGGTGTTTGTTGCCAACAGCGGGTCGGTGCCATCTGTCCTGTCGATTTCTCGATCGGTCGGGTAGAAAGCACACTTTTTTTGGTTGACCGGGTGGCGATCAATATTGTTTTCGATACTCTTGATGATTGACCCGTGTTTTGGACGGATGTCAGAGGACTTGGTGTCTCGAAAGCATGAATTTTGGAAAGTACCAGAGGCTGGGCTCTTCGAATCGTGAAAAAACGGCGAAAACCGGGGTTTCCGGGGCCTTCCCGGCGACCCCGGGTTCCAAGGTCGCCGGCGACCCTGGCCCAGGGTCGCAGGGGTCTGCGACCCTGGGGGGGGTTTTCCCACTTTTGTGTCCCGTTTTGTGTCCGTTTTTGCTGTTTTTTCGATTCTTTTTTCTCCTGTACTTTTCCTTGACATTCTGACCATTTATTGGCCTAATTTCTTTGTAGGAAACCTGATGAGAATCCTTGCATTTTATTTTGCAAAGTTTCCAATTTCCTGAGAAAGCCGAAGACTTTGTCGCGCAGAGCTGCCGATTTTCCGTCAGAAGCTGAAACCGGGTCAAACGATGTCGGAATGACCTGAAATTTGGTGTGAAGCCTCCTGAGCAATAAATAAGACCAACCATAGGCTTTTGTTTGAGTTTTGAAGCCGTTTGGGGTCCTATCACCAGTAGACTTACTTTTTGTCGCGATGGAGATGTCGCGGTTTGATGTGCGGTCAACCGATGTCCGATTGACTTGAAATTTGACAGGGAACCTATTGGAGTCATTTTAAGATGATCCATAGGCTCTGTCTTGGAAACCATGGTCCCGGAGAGCTTTGCCGCCGAGAAGCCTGATTTGGCTTCCGAGCGTCAAACTATGGTCAAATGTTGTGGAAATGACCTGAAATTTGACGTGTAGCCCTTTATAAGCATTTTGAAGCCGTCCATGTGCTCTATCTGATGAGTAATGGCCTCGGTAGTTCTCGCCGCCGAGAGGCTTGATTTAGCTGTTCGAGGGTTGATGTAGGGTCAAACGTTGTCGATTTGACTCGGAACTTGACGTGGAGCCTTTTGGAAGTATTTTGAGACTATCCATCGGCCCTGATCGAAGATTTGGTGTCTCCGATGCTTTTGCCGCCGAGAGCTCCTTTTCGGCTGTCTGAGAAGCGAAGTTAGGCCAAATGATTTTGAAATGGCCCGAAACTTCTTGTGTACTCCTCTTTTGGCTGTCTTGAAGAATCTTGCAGTTTTTGTTTGATTCTGACAAGATTTGATTTTTGGAAGCAGCATTGCCTATTTATGGCAGGTTGCGACTTCATGTAGCTCTTTGGATCTTGAAGAGGCAAAGTGACATTTTTGGTGTCAACAGTAATGAAGACATTTTAGTCAATACAAATGGAATTTCAACCAATGCAAGTGGAGTTTCTCCCCCCCCCCCTTTTTTTAGGATGCTATTGGCCGAGGTGAACCCGAGGGGACTGGGTGTAGAACCCGAGGTCAGCCTCTGGGTGCACGAAACCGAAATTTTGAGAAGCCTGGGTGCATGATCCCGGGGTCAATTCTCGGAGCGAACGAACCCAAGATTTTGAGAAGAATGGGCGCATGGTCCCGAGGTTAGTCTCAGGGTGAACGAACCCAAGATTTTGACAAGCTTGGGCGCATGGTCCCGAGGTCAGTCTCAGGCTGTATGAACCCAAAATTTTGAGAAGCCTGGGTGTATGAACCCGAGGTCAGTCTCAGGCTGTATGAACCCAAAATTTTGAGAAGCCTGGGTGTATGAACCCGAGGTCAGTCTCAGGGTGTATGAACCCAAGATTTTGAGAAGCTTGGGTGTATGAACCCGAGGTCAGTCTCAGGGAGCTTGGGTGTATGAACCCGATGTCAGTCTCAGGGTGTATGAACCCAAAATTTTGAGAAGCCTGGGTGTATGAACCCGAGGTCAGTTTCAGGGTGTATGAACCCAAAATTTTGAGAAGCCTAGGTGTATGAACTCGAGATCATTCTCAGGGTGTATGAACCCAAAATTTTGAGAAGCTTGGGTGTATGAACCCGAGCTCAGTCTCAGTGGTCTTTGCTGCTGCCGAATTCCGCAACTTGATGGCGCAAATCGATGACAGGGTGAAGGCCGCTTTTTTTGATCATGAAACATGATGGCGCAAACTTCTTAAGGTGGGTTGCATTCCACGGTCGCGGCAACCACCTGCCATCTATGTCCTCAAGTTTGTATGACGATTATCATGCTACTGAAATTACTTTGAACGGGCCATGCCAGTTTGGAGCTAGTTTGCCTTCATTTGGATTCCTGTCAGCCGAGAGTGTCTTCTTCAAGACCAGCTCTCCTACCGAGAACCTTCTCTTCTTGACTCTTGTTGTATTCTTTGGCTAGCCGTTGTTGGTAGTCGGCCAGTCGTATGGCCGCTGCTTCTCTGCGTTCGTCGGCCAATTCTAGTTCCATGGCCAGGTTTATCTCGTTTCGGCCTTGATCAACAAGTTCTGATCTCAGGGTTGGGAGGCCAATCTCAAGGGGAATGACCGCTTCCATCCCATAGGCTAGAGAGAATGGTGTTGCCGAAGTGGAATGCCTCGAGGTCGTCCTGTACGCCCATAGGACGCTAGGGAGCTCCTCTACCCATCTTCCTTTTGCCCGGTCAAGTTGCTTTTTCAGTCCATCAAGCAATACTTTGTTAGAAATCTCGGCTTGACCATTGCTCGCGGGTACGCCGGGGTGGAGTAGCGGTTCCTGATGCCATGCTTTTGACAGAAGCTTTTGAAAAGATTGGAGTCGAACTGAGTTCCGTTGTTCGAGATCAAAATTCTAGGGATGCCAAACCTTGTAATGATATTCTTCCATACAAAATTGTTTGAATCCTTTTCGGTGATGGAGGACACCGGTTCTGCTTTTATCCACTTGGTGAAATAATCGGTAGCAACTATCAACCATCTCTTATTCCCTAGAGCCCGGTGGAGAGGTCCCACGATGTCCAGCCCCCATTGGGCGAAGGGCCACGGGCTGGAGAGGGGACTTAAGTCCTGCGCCGGCTGATGGAGGGAATGGGAGAACTTCTTGCACTTCTCGCACTTCCTGGCGTATAGTTGCGCGTCCTTCTGCATATATGGCCACCAGTAACCCTGGCTGATACCTCGATATGCCGGTAACCGTCCTCCGATATGGCTTCCACAGATCCCTTCGTGAATCTCATACAAAAAATCGTCAACCTTGCTCGGATGAACACATTAGAGGTAGGGGCCGGTGAAAGATTTTCTGTAGAGCTTGCCTTCGGGAGATAGCCAGAATCAAGCTGCTTTGAGCCTGATCCGGTAAGCCTCATTTTTATCTTCGGGGAGCTGATCATCTTTGAGATAGGAAGTGATTGGGTCCATCCAGCTCAGGCCGAGATCAAGGTATAAAATTTGCCGAGATGGATGGAGCTCTAAGCTTGATCTCGGCAACGACCCAATCTCAACAGTTCCTTTCTTTCCTGCTTCGACAGCGGAGGCCAGGTTTGCAAGGGCATCAGCATGCGAGTTAGTATCCCTGGCGATCTGCCTGACTTCGGCTATCTGGAACTGAGTGAGGAGTTTCTTTGCGAGGGCTAGATAGGCCGCCATCCTGTCGTCCCCGGCTTGGTAGTCCCCAGTTAGTTGGTTTGTCGCCAATTGTGAGTTACTGAAAATCACCAATTGTCGGGCTCCGAGGATTTTGGCACAGTTTAGTCCCGCTATTAGGGCTTCGTACTCAGCTTCGTTGTTTGTTGCTTTGAAGTCTAGGGTCAGAGCTTGTTCTATGACCAGTCCTTCTGGCGATTGGAGGACTACGCAGGCACCAGCTCTCTTGGAAGTAGATGAGCCGTCGACGAAGACTTTCCATGCCGAGTCAAGGGCTTGGCTCCGAGATAGTTCATCGACCTCGGTGACTTCGTTTTCATGCCCTCTACCCCCCAGTTCGGTGCTGGGCTGGGTTGGTGCCGAGCTTAAAGAGACGAACTCATCAATGAAATCTGCCAAAATCTGGGCCTTGATCGTGGTGCTGGGCTGATATTGGATATCATATTGTCCCAGTTCGACCGCCCACTTGGATATTCTACCTGAAAAGTCCGCTTTTCTGAAAATGGACCTGAGTGGGTGCTCCGTAACAACCACAATGGTGTGATACTGGAAGTAATGAGAGAGCTTGCGAGAGGCACTGACGAGTGCCAACGCGAGCTTCTCGAGCAGGAGGTATCTGGTCTCGGCATCAAGAAGGATCTTGCTCGTGTAATAGATTGGCTTTTGTAGTTTATCTTCCACTTTGACGAGGATAGAGCTCACCGCATGATCCGAGACCGCCAGATACAAGTACAACGTCTCCCTTCGGGTTAGAGTAGAGAGCAAGGGTGGCGAAGAGAGATAGGTTTTGAGTGTCTGCAGTGCTTGGTCGCACTCAGGGGTCCATTGAAATTTTAGGTTTTTTCTTAAAAGCTGAAAGAAAGGTCTGCACTTATCTGATGATCTGCTGATGAATCGATTGAGTGCAGCAGCCATGCCGGTCAGCTTTTGAACTTCCTTTGTGGTTGTCGGGCTTTAGACTTCCAGGATCGCCGTGATCTGGTCTGGATTGGCCTCTATCCCTCTCCGTGTAACTAAGCTTCCGAGGAATTTGCCGGAAGCGATGCCGAAGACGCATTTGGAGGCGTTCAACTTGAGCTTGAACTCCCTGAGTATGTCGAAAACTTGAGCCAAGTCTAGATGGTCATGAGACTGCTTAGATTTGACGACCATGTCGTCAATATACACTTCGACAGTCCTGCCGAGCTGAGCCTGGAACATCTTGGTGACGAGCCGCTGGTAGGTTGCCCTCGCTTTCTTCAATCCAAAGGGCATTACTTTGTAACAATAAGTGCCTCGGGGCGTGATGAACACAGTTTTCTCCTCGTCTGGCTCATACATTGGGATCTAGTGGTAACCTCTATAGGCATCGAGGAAACTCATCCTATCGTGGCCAGCGGTGGCATCGATCATCTGATCGATCTTCGGGAGTGGGAAGCTTTCCTTCGGGCAAGCTTTATTGAGGTCGGTGAAATCGTCGCACACTCTCCATTTGCCGGTTTTTTATTGACAACCACCGTGTTGGCTAACCAGACTGGGTATTGGACCTCTCTGATTGCTTCAGCTTCCAACAATCTGTCGACCTCCTCGGCCACGGCTTCTGTCTGCGGCAAACCTGATCTGCGGGCTTTTTGCATCACGGGCTTGTATTTAGGATCCACGTTCATTTTGTGACACATGACCTCGGGGTCGATAACAGGCATTTCGCTCGGGGTCCAGGCGAAGACATCCCTGTTTCGCATCAAGAATTTAGAGAGCTCGGACCTTTCGGGATTGGCAAGCTGGCTGCCGAGCAGGAAGAACCTGTCCAGGTCGAGCGGATCGATCCTGATCTCGGCTAGATCTTCGACGCTCTTCTTTTCTGAGTTTCTGCCGATCTCGTCTAGCTCCTTTTCAAGTTCTGCCATATGTACCTGCCCCGGCTCCTTTTCTCTAGGAACTACGGCCATTATGCACTGCCTGGCCATCTGTTGGTCTCTTTCCATAGTGATCACATCCACCCTGCCATCTTTGTTCTTCAATAAGAACTTAAGCTTTTGGTGAAGAGTGGAGGGAATCGCCTCCATATTGTGGAGCCAAGTTCTACCCATAATAGCATTGTAGGGAGAGGGGGCGACTACCACAAGGAAGTCGGTCATTACGGAGGCCCCGCCCACCCAGGTTTCCAGAGTGACCTTCCCTTTGGGGTATACCGGCTTGGCGTTGAATCCTATCAAAGGCGTACGAGCCTCTTGCAAGTCTGCTTCCGAGAGTCCCATCTTTTTGGAACAGCCGAAATAGAGGATTTCAGACGAACTGCCGGAGTCGACGAGGATCCTCTTCACTGTGAAGTCCTGCAGCTTCAACGTAAGGAGCAGTGGATCGTTATGAGGGAGTTGGACTCCTTCAAGGTCCTTATCCGAAAAATAGATCATAGGGTGCTCGCGCCGTGCTTTCTTTGATGCCGGTCTGAGCTCGACTCTCATTATTTCCTTTCCATGAGAGGCCCGCCTGGCCTTGGCACGAGCCTGAATATTGCTCTTTGGGGAAGCGGAAGGTGCTAGGTGGATGACGTTGATGATTTTTTCTGATCCATCGCTATCCGGATCCTTGTCACTGCTTTGATGATTTCGGCTGCTGCTAGTATCTCCTGCTTTAATATAATCCTTCAAGTGACCCTCTTTAGCGAGCTTCTCCAGGTGTGACTTCAGGATCCTGCACTCCTCGGTTTTGTGCCCATTTTGCTTGTGGCAGGCAAAAAACCTGCTTTGGTCTCGGGTGGAGGGATCACCCTGCATGGGCTGAGGCCAGCTGAAGTATGGTTCCTTCTTGATTTTGTTCATGATCTGATGGATTGGCTCCTTGAAGACGGTGTTCACAGCTTGGTAGGGATTAGAAGAAGGTCTGGGCTTCCTGCTACCTCCAGATTTAGATGCCGGGACTTTTGCCGAAGTGGCCGAAACCCAAGCCTGGTTCGGCTCCTCTTTCCTGAATGACTTCTTGTCCCTCTTATGAGGCTGATCGCTCTTGTCCCTGCGCCCAACGTCGTGGCTCTTTCGAGTTTGAATATCGTCTTCTTCCCGAGCAATGTACCACTTCACCCTGGACATCAACGTCGGCACGGAGGTTACAGGGTCCCCAGCCAAGTCTTTTCTAAGCTCGTTACCTGGTAACAGAGCGTTCTGAAAGGCGAAGATCGCCACTTCGTCTTTAGAGACTTCGATCTGATTGTATGTCACTTAGAATCGCTTTGCGAACTGGGTAGTATTCTCGCTCCGCTTCATCTTCAAGGCCAATATATCAACATCGGTCTTGGGAACGACACTGTACGCTTGAAATTTCTTCAGGAATGAGAGCTGGAGCTGCGCCATATCGAGACAGATCTCTCTGGGAGAGTGCAGAACCATTTCAGAGGGAGGTCACCCAAACTGGAAGAAAAGATTTTACAGTTCAGGTGGCTCTCATCTCCCCAAATAGACATCCTCTGGGAAAAGTGTCGGAGGTGAGCGGCAGGATCCGAGACCCCATCGTAGAGGACAAATCGCGGAATGGAGAACTTCTTGGGCAGGGAAGAGTCTTTGATCTCTCGAGTGAATGGGGAAACGCCAAGATCGGTGGGGCCACAGACATCCTGTTGATCTCGAGTGAGTCCGGCTATCTCTAAATTGCGCTGGACCACCAGCTTGATGCGCCTGTCGAGCCATTCTTGCCTATCATTCCTCTCCGGCGATAGGGTTTCTGACTTTCTCTTCGAATGGCCATGACTGTGACGGCTTCGAGCACGACCGTTTCGACCGTGATGGCTTCGACTATTGCTCGAACTTTCATCGTGGGCCCAGCTGTGCTTTTCTTTTAGGTAAGTTCTCAGGTCCTCGTGGGAGGAGGCAATCACCCTGCTCTGAGTGGCCTTCTTCTCGCTCTGGCGTCCCGAAGGTTGCCTTAATGAGGTCGCTCCTTTGGCTCTTAGCTGCTGTTGGAGCTGACGGATTAACTTTTCTTGTTCTTGGATGAGGATGTTTTGGGCCGCGACATCCCCGTCGCCAGTGAAGTGACATGAATGGTGGGACTTGCTGACTGCTACAGATTTGTCCCTTTGAGGACGCTCCTGTCGCTGTTCATCTCACTGGGGAGGCATAATTTCCTGCCCCGGGGATGAATCCTCGACTCGCTCTGGGAATGGGACCTGGACGAAGAGGTGTGCGTCAGGGTGCTCCTCAACTGCAGCTGCGCCAGACCTTGCCTCAGATCGCCTCTGAGGAGGAGCGACCGGCGACGGGCTTGGGGGTGGCGGCAGCTAGATTATCGCTCTTGAGGATTCTCCGCCTTTCTTAGATTTGGGAGGCATGGTATTTGGAAAAATTGGATTAATGCTTTCCCACAGACGGCGCCAATTGTAAGTGCAAAAAATATAACTAACAAAATTAGAGGGTGCCTGATAGGACTTATCCAAAGGGACTGATGGAGATTAGCTGCTAAGATCTTGAAAGGGGAGAAACAAAAAATCAGAGGACCCTGGCTATGGGCAGCGCAGGGATCTCCAATGCCTAAGTTAGCACAAAGGTTGAAGGAGAAGAGAGACAGAGTAACGGCTCAAGAGGGGATGTATATGCATACCTTGGTCTTGGAACGCCCTCATATTTATAGAGGATTTTACTTGATATCTTGGAGTGGGCCCGTATATTAGATAGGAATGATCTCATTAGCCTACAAAGTAATAAATGAGGATCCATCATAACCCACAATATATTTATTGCCAGTCCGATCAGCCCACATCGCATTAAATGCATGTCATGTTGGGCCTGATCCTGTCCCAAGTCATTGGCGGTTGAGGTCCCATCGGATCCATCCTCGGGCTCTGCCCGGATATAGCTATAGCCGCTGGATGCCGCCCTGTCAGCGATCTGGTGAAGATTGTGGACGGCTGGGATGGCCCATCTGTCTCATTCGCGCATGCCCGTACTCAGCCACGTGTCTGATGATGTAGCAGAAGTAGGGAGGCGATCACAGTACTTGTCTCGACTGGCAACTTGGCTCCCTCAGTCGAGGTCAGGTGGATAGCCGAGGTCAATGCACACAACTGGGGTCAGAATGCGTAGCCGGGGTCAGTCTGGTCTCGGCCAATGTTCTTACCCTATCGCCGAGGTGCGCTTGGGCGGCACATGGGCGCGCTTAGCTGGCATCTTATCGCTGAAGTTAACGTAATATTGATACCTTAAAAATCACCCCACACAATACCTATAACCTTAAGAGCTCCAAATTCACTTCGATCATAAGATAACCTGGGACCCTATGCCCACTGTGTTAGAAAGTAAGGACTTTACATGTGCAAGACAACCCCTAACCTTATATTGACTTAGTGCATATCCATTTGAGTCATAAATCATGAAATGCCGGTTAGTTTTTTATTCCAGTAAACTACATGTTGTGGGCATGTATCCATTTCCCTCGTTAGTCTTTATATTACTTTGCCTTTCATATGAAGGATTTTATATGTATTTATATGGATTTAAATGGACTATGGGGCCCAACTATGATCGGTTACCATTCCACAGGGGATGGTTTGCTACAATGAGATCCGTTAGGAGGTGTTCTTGGCTAGCAAAGGTGGCATCAGAGACTCTTCAAATCAAGCACCACTCGGCTTATTTAGTCTCCTGCGATTTTGGTGCCACCTCGTAGTTAGGGATTATTTGCATTCATTAATTTATTTACAGTCTACAAATTGGGCAGGTGAACGCTTGCTATCGGGCGGACACGTATTATGTGATTTAACTTAATGCAAAACCAATTCGTTTGAAGTTTTTTAGACCTGGTTCACCTGGGTTGCATTGTGCTTATGATCGGGCTTGACTGGATGTGGCGTGCCCTGTTGTTAGAGTATGTAACTATGGCATCGTCGTACATGTTTCCTTTAGTACTGTCTTTATTAATGCTTTATGCCTAGTTTTCCACTCATTATTACTATAATGACCTTTATGGTCATTATTCTTTACTTATGTGTATTATTTGTTACTCACAAGTATTTATCTGCAAGATTATTGCAATTTATAATGCGACACTTGATGCTTAGGAACTACAGTCGTTATCGAGCTGGAGGGTGAGGCGGTTCCTGAGGACCTGCCATTAGATAGTCTCCTTTTGAGTCACCGTTGTACACATTTTGTTACGCCGTTGTTTTCTATTATTGGCCTTGTACTTAAACGCTAAGTCTGTTTATAATTGAACTTAAAATGAATGCTTTTTGCTACTTATATGATCTTTATTATTAGAGCCCTGCTACCTGGCCCGAAATTCATGTCCGGGCTGTGGCACGGATTCCAGGGGGTCATTCGATCTCAGCTGGGTGCTGGGATCCAACGCCCCCCCGGAATCCGTGCCACAGCCCGGGCACGGATTTCGGGCCATTTTGACTTTCTCTTATTATTATAATAATTATTATTATTATTATTATATGTTTGGCTTTACCATCTATGAAAATTGTATGAATTGACGCTTCTGAGATTTGATTAAGGCGACTGATAATCATGCATGACCTCAATTTGGGCTTTGGTCCACCTAGAATTAGGGCCATAAATGTAATTCCAAGAAAATTTCTAATTGGCATTGACTCTCGTGCCTCAGGATTGCAGCTAAGTTCTGATTGAAGGATCTCGGGTGCATGACACTCTTTCATCCTTGAAATTGGTCATTTTGGTTTTGATGATCACAATGAAAGTCAGGTATCCGAACCCGAGGGGGGGGGGGGTTTGAATAGGGTGTGCTTAGTTTTATGCCAATTATGTCAAATTTTAAATTTTTTGAAATACATAGGCACAAGAGATGATTCTATGAAAATAAAATGCGGAAGCTATCAAGATTAATCACCACATTGCATGCACCATAGCACAATGATATATTGTGGTTCAGTCTCAATGCCTACATTCACTACCAGCTTGTGATCCTACAGGCTACTGGATTTTCCACTATCTCTAACTTATGCTTTTCAATAGACTAAGCAATAACCTTAACACTATGCTTTTTAAGGTTAATTAGCAGTAACTTTACAATATGTTATTCCAGGCTAACTAATGAACTTTAAAAGCCTAAAGTTTTTCTCTCTCGAATGTGTCTAAGATACACTTAGATATACAACTTAAGCTTTATACAATACCTCTACAATAGGCTAATATGAAAGTGATAGTACAACTCAAACATACACTTAATGATGCAGAGATGAATGATCAATGTGTATGAATGATGACTTCAATCCAGTTTTAAGAATGTAGCTAAAAAATATAAGCCTAAAGCTTTTGAAAGTTTAAATCATAAAAAGATATTTGACTGAAGTATGATGGAAATCTCATGTAGTTTCAAATGCACAACTTGATAATGAAATGACTAGTCAAATTCTCAAAAGTTGTATGAAATTTCAAGGCTAAAACATGTGATGCATGAGCATGTTGTTTCAACAACAAATTAGTTTGACTATGATTCTCATGTGATTGAAAGCAACAAATAAACCAAGTATATGAGTCATGCTGTAAAACAAATCAAGGATTTAAAAGCATAATATATAAAAATTGAAACTAACTTGGTTTGAATCTAATGAAGAATTCAAAATAATTCATTAGCTCAAAGTGAAATCCAAGTTATGGATTCTACAAATCATAGTTCTCATGCTTGAATAAATTTCACAATAATTGAAACAAGGCATGAAAATTATATGATTAGGAAAAGAAAGCCTACTTGGAATGACTTAACTTAATGAAACCAAGCTTTTACCTTTCCAATGACCAATTAGCCTTTACCGGCTCAATCTCCTTCCTTAGGCTTCAAAATACCTCAAAAGATTCATTTCATGGCCTAGGGCTGATCAACCGGATTTCCGGTCCGGCCTAAAATGAAGGACCGTCCGGTCCAAACCGGTCCGGTTGGACCACTTAAAGTGGTCCGGATCGGTTTCCATTTTTTTTTCATTTTTTTTCATTTTTTTTTTATTTTCACCTCACATCTAAAAAGTGGGCAAATGTCAAATGAATGAATGATGGGTTTTACAAATGGGTGCTGGGCTCATGCCTCATGGGCTCATCAATATGAAAAAAAAATTATTATTTTAATAAATGCGGTTCGGTCCGGTCCAGACCAGACCACAAAAGGCCTGGACCGGATTTGGACCACTAAGACCGCAAATCCGGTCCGGTCCGGTCCGGTTTTGTGGTCCGGTCCGGTCTGCGGTCCGGTTCTGTGCAGCCCTACCATGGCCTTTGGAATGAGTTGGTTTTATAGGCAAAAGGTGCCCAACGGCTATATTGGTGGTTAACCGTGAAAGCCCACGGTTAACCGCACATCAAACGATCAAAACCCAACGACTACATTTTCAACGTCGGTTAGCAGACATCCAGTCGGTCGGTTAACAACAAGGTAACCGTCAAGTAACTGACATGCACAACCTGAGTTTTTGTGCGGCCAGTTATTCTAACCTTGAGGTGACCGACATAAAATTAAAGGCGGTTAATCGACCATTTCCAGAATTCTGACTATAAGATGCTTTTCTAAAAAAAAGATTTTTTCCATGATATTCATGCTTTGTTTCTTGTTGAAATCAATCCAAAAGTTGTTTCTAAATTAAAACATGAACCTATTATGCCTAATATAATTGTGAAACTCTAAGACCATAGGCATGCATGATTGAAATTCAAATAAATCGACTTTTCAATATTAATGCATCCAAGTTTAAAATACAAAACATGCATAAAAATCAACTTTGAAAGTAATATAACCATGCATGTGAAAATTCAAGATTTCGAGTTTTACAAAATCAATGCATGTGTGAAACTTTAAATGATGCTAAAATGAACATGTATCCATCAAATTGCAAAACACAAAATCTCTAACACATACCATTTAATGAAGCTAGTTTTTTTGTCATTTGGAATCCACTTTTTTTGTTTTTACTATCCATGTGTAGTGGTAATTGAAATGGGCCCTACTACATCATTTGGGTTGGACTTGATCATTTTTCTTAAAGGGAAATTTTGAAAAATGACATAAGGGTACGTCTTTCATTTGTCATAAATCTTTTATGGAGAGGGCTTGATTGAAAGAATTGTGATAACTTTTCTAAAATATTCAAATATTTATGTACTTTTTTGAAGATATACCAAAAGTTTTATACCTTTTTTGGAATTTTTCCTTTAGGGTATTGTATAAATGAAGAATAAAGGAGAAAGGAGTTACACCCATCTCAAATAACACTTTTTTTAGAATTCTCCTCCGGTATATTTTATAATTTTTCAAATAACACTTTAAATAAAAAATATAAAAGCACGCCCCGAGTCCAAGATTACACCCATCTCGAGGTGCAATGTACTCTTGTATGGAAATTCGAGTCAAGCTCCTAGACTTTTAGTCCCCACGAACGAGTTTTTTCCACATAATATCACATATGAGGTTAAATTTCCATAAACCTGTATAATTTGACCAGTATCCATCCTTGTTCATCATCTATCAAATCTTAATCATGATATAAGAGCATCAACCAATCCATGAGCATAACTTAAGAGTTCAAGTTTCAAAGTTAAGAAAGAGGAAAAGTAACGGAAGCAAATATTAGTTAAGGTTTATAGATCCTAATTGAAATATCCTAAGACAAAGTTTAATCATCTGGCAATCCATGTCATAGTCATGTGAAATGTTGTATTTCGGCCATTCAGAGAACTAGATGTCTAGAAGACATCTTTTGGGACCGACTCAGCTAACTGTTGAGGAGTCTCCTCCTTAGCGTCCGCGATCTCCAGGGCGGTGCCATCGTGGTTCTCACCTGTCGTGCTAGGTGTAGCACCATTAGACGAAGGTAATAAAATTAAACAAATATAATTCATACCAAGTAACAAATGAGTAACATTGACAAGATAGATCATATGAAGTCAAAAAAGTAGTTGAGACATGAATAGTGCATGAATAGGCATGATACATACGGATCAAAGGTGACAAATATATAAGAGTAACAATTAAGGCTGCATGACCACATAATTTATGTTCTCCTACATAAGGATGTAAACATAAAATTAAATGAGAGCATGAGCGTACATAACATGTCATGAGGTACCATGCCACTGGGAGATATAGGGCCCGCAAACTCCATCGTGGACCTGAGGTACCGGTTAACCTCCCATAAATTCCCATCTATAGAGGGACTATGAAAAATACTAAATCCACACCCAGCTGCGTCCGACTGAGTGGTGTCGACTCAAGGAATAGAGTACATGTAAAAAAATCACGTCGAATGGTACATAACATGACATAGACGTAAAACACAAATACTACCATAAGACATAGGTCTATGCATAACTTAAAGCATTCATGACATAACTTAACATACGTAAGCATATAAGAGACATAAAACAAGGTGCATAACAAGGAATGAACTATCTAGGGCAAATATAGAAGCATGAACACATCATGCAAGAGTACTAAAACGAAATGCAAATGCATGCATAAGGACAATCTGAGGATTCAAGGAACAGTAACAAGCCAATCCAATGGTTTTTGGAATGCACATGGGCTTCACCATGAAACAATTTGTACTTCCAATCTTTAGACAAGAATTTCACTCTTTTTGTTTGATTTTTTAGGAAAATACTAAAAAATAAAATAATATACAAAGTCAATAAAATAACATACAAAGAGGTGCAAGCATTAAATGAAAGTGGAAGCAGAGTCAACAAAAAAAATATACTAAAAGAGAAGATTGGGCTCGAGGTGTACACCAACTGGAATGTTAAAAATCAGTTGTAATATGATATGCATCGCATAATACTAATAACTACCCTTTTATTTGAATTTGCTAGTTGTTTATTTTTGTCTTAAATGTTCTAATTATAGCATTTTTCTTATTATGCAGGAATTAGAAGGAGCTGAGCATATTCGAGCTTAATTCGGAGGGATTAAAAGCTAAAACCCCATTTGAGAAAAGATATACACAGAGTATATAGGCTTGCTGGAGGAGAGCAGAAATTTCAAGTTAGAGGTCATGAGTTCAAGACTTGGCACAATCAGTTTTTATTTTTATTTTTGAAGATCGAATTTGGTGGCCGGCCATCTAATGGTTGCTAAAAACTACAAATCAACTTTAAAAGAAAGGGAAGAAATCTCATGGACATCAATAAGAATGTTATTATTTAGCAAGTGATCAAATCATGAAGGAAAGAAGATTTTCGGAATTGTAGCCATCATGCGCAAGATTTACTATTTTGATCATAACTTGTGACTCAAGACTCCGATTAAGCCAATATCAGATGTGTGGGAAAGAGGACTCAAAGCAGAAGAATATCATGTATCACGAGGATCTCCCAATTCTAACGTTTTGGGGTCAAAACAGGCTGTCAATTGGAGGGATATGAGGGATGACAGATTTGAGTGATTTCTCTTTCTTTTTCTTCTTGTATTTTTTTCTTTTGAAGGGGAGGCTCTCTCTTGCTCTAGGAAGTAATTTTATTTTTCTTTAATCTTTGTTAGAAAGTGAAGGTGGGGATTGAGTGGTGTAATAGACAACTTTGAAGGCTTTCAGTAATGGAGATTTGCTTCTTTATTGTTGTCTACAATGCTTGGCTAATCCATGGATTAGGGTGGAGGAAGAAACCAAAACCGGTGAGATCCTTCCTTATTATTCTTCTATGTCTCCCTCATTATGTTTAATGATTGAATAGATTCTCCTTCATGAATGTTATTCAACTTCTGATTTTGTAAAAGTCATTTGGAATGTCTTTTACTTTTTATGCTTGATCTTGACATATCATATTTAGGTTAAATTCATTTAATGGTTTGTGCTTGATCTTGATAAATAGTGATTAGGGTTTCAACATATTGAAGTGAAGGGAGTCTTAGGTACTAATTAGATAATTTAATTTTTAAGAAAAAGGGTTTTCAAAGCTAAATCTTTCGATACAAGAAAGTTGCTTACACATTGGATTGAGTTTTGTTGGGATAAGAATATGAAGTAATTTTGGAATGATTAAATTTTTTTTGGTGAAATCCAATACCCGGATCTCTCTTTCTCTGATCAGTTTGTGTTTAGATTTCCTTTGATATCATTTTAGTTATTATTTTCTTGATTAATTGTGATTTTTAGTCCCTAGTGTGAAAACTGATTGAGGAGTTTTAGATCTTGTTTCAACAAATCTCTGTGGATCGACCCGTATTTGCCATTATCTACTTAATAAAAAGTTGTGTGATTGCGGTTAATTATTTTGAGCACGTCATAATACCTTTGTAAAAATGATCTCCTATAAATATACAACCAACGACACAGCACTAGATGTGAGTGTGATCGCCAATTCATTCAAACAAACAGAGTTTCTCATAATTTCTTCATGGAATCAGAGCCCCAAGTCCTGGTGTGTCTCTAATACTTTAAACAAATCACACAAATCGTTTCTATGGCAGTCACAATCAAGGAAAGCATCCCAGGTGTCATTTACTTTCTGATTAACATACTCGAGAAAGAGTTTGGTCATGGCCTCTTTATCAGGATCATCCAATGTTTCACTTTCTGCCCAAAGTCTTCATCATCTTATCAATATTGTTTCAATCAAACTGAATCCTGCCAATTATTTGGTTTGGAAAACTCAAATATCACCTTTGATTGAAAGTCTCAGGGTAGCAAAATATTTGCATCAGGAACCACCGGCCGAATTGTCTACATCAGTGATCAGGCAAAGGCGAGGCCGTTACAAACCCTGCTCTTGAACAATGGAAGGAACAAGACCTTCTTCTCCGAAGTTGGATAACCGATACTCTGTCTGAAGAATCCCTCTATCTTGTTGTTGGTTGTAAGACATCCAGAGTTGTCTGGGAATGCCTTGAAGAAAATTACCTTCAAGCAACCAAAGAAAGAGAAGTACAATTAAAAAGACAAATGCAACACACCAAGAAAGGAGATCAATCCCTTGCTGACTATCTCAAGTCCTTTAAAACCATATTTGATGGTCTAGCTGCCATACAAAAACCAGTTGCAGAAGATGACAAAGTTGTATACTTGTCACAAGGACTTGGACCCAAATATGAGATCCTAGTCTCATCTATGGTGTTTAAACCTCCATTCCCCACCTACACACAATTTGTCACTGCACTCCAAAGCTATGACTTGCGTCTTCAAAATATGTCAATGGAAGAAAAAAAAACAATGATCCGCATATGGCCTTCTTCTCTCAACGATTTAATGGAGGACAACGCCAAGGAAATGGAAGAGGTCGCAGTGGATCAAACACTCAGTTCAATTCAAGAGGCCGTGGTTTTGCACCTGCTGGACAACCATATAAAGGAGGAAATCTGCAATCATTTAATCAGCAACCCACGGGTTCTGGGCTGCAGAATTACAATGCAACTACACAACAATTTATGCTTGCACCAAAACAACAGCTTAATGGTTCTCCTAACCATTCTGGCAATCTCACTCCTATGTTCCAAAATTCTCCCTTTCCTAATAATTCAGTAGATCAACATCAGAATGTAGGAAATAGACCTGAAGTCAAATCTAAGGAAAAAGAGGCCACACCGCACTTAGCCCATGTTTGGCACCTCTATTTCCAGCATCTACTTGTCTAAATGTCTAAAGCAGACAGAGATTATGAAAATAAGAGCGTTTGGCACAACATTCTGGTCTCTGTCCGTTTTAGACATTTAGAGGTAAATCCTCTAAAATCCAAATACTAAAAAATTGGGCAGCTGAAAATAGATCCTTGGCCTCTTCTTTGTATGACCTTTTTTTATGGCTCTTATAAGTGCCTAAAAATTACGGGCTTTGAATCAGGGATTAGGACCCCTGTCTTAGAGAAATCTCGATGAAGGTTGACGTGGCTCCGACTAGACCTGGAAAGGAAAGAGAAGAAGCAAGTTAGAAGACCCTGGCTGTGGGCAGCACAAGGCTCTCCGATGCCTAAGTCAGTGAATGATCTAAGCAGTAGGACAAAGATGAAGGAGAAGAGAGACAGAGTAAGCTCTCTGGTTCTGGTGTGCATACCTTAGATTGGAGTTGGAGTTTCTATTTATAGGAGAGGGGGTTGACGTGCATGGGTGAGATCCATGATGACTTTTGCCACTCGAGTGGCCTTGTCCACTCAGCCCATACTTCATTAAATGGCAGTCCGATCAACCCATCGCGCATTAAATGCAGGTCTAATCGGGCCTTACTCCCTCTGACTTTTGGGCCTAGTCCCATCGGGCCTGGCTTGAGGCATGCTTTGATAAGACGTGGCTACTGGGTGCCACGCTGTCAGGGGTAAGGGGTGGCCAGGATGGCTCTGTCAGTTCTAGCTGGACATCCTCGAGAGGACAGCTGTTACCGCTTATCTTGGCTGAAGGTCTGGCTCTGGTGCCGAACTGACTAGCTGAAGTGGAGGCTTTGTGCTGAGGTCGGGGCGCCCGAGACCAGAGATGGTCTTGAGTTCGGATAACAGATGGGCAACGTTCGCCGAGATCGGGGCGCTATTAAGGCGAATAAGCGTTGGAGTAAGCATAACCTCGGAACTTCGGGAAACATCCCCACACAATTGCCCCCTAGCTTCTGGCCTTGCCGAGCTCGATAGCTTGGTGAGGTCGGAAGCTATAAGACAAGAAACCCTTCAGGGATGGAGTTCGCCTTGGTCTCGGTTGCTGGCGCTTGGCCTTCTTCCGCCGTCGCTTTAAATGACGGGGATAATAAATGACGCCTGCTAACCAATGCCGAAGACATACCGACGGCTCTACGTGTCATCTCCTGATCAGTTGTCCAGTCGCCTCGACGGCGCATGCGCCGCTTTTTCAAGGACGCATTCAATGTTTGAAATGATGTGCGCGGAGCCCCAGAGAGGGTCTGGCTCGCGCCTCTAGGGTTTATGAGGAGGGGATCCCTTCCCCTATTTAGAGGGTCATCGAGGTCCTCTTTTTTCCCTATTGTCACTCTGAACTGGAGAAGACGAAATCGCTGCGAGAGGACTCTGCCTGAGAAGAGGGGTGCTGCCGAGGTCGAGCTCTTGCTGGTCTGTACTCTGGTTCCACCTTAGTAAGTCCATCTTCCCCTGCCTTTTGCGTAGGTTTTTGGGTCTAGGGTTTCTTCTTGCTTTTAGAGTCGGGTAGAGATGGGTATTTACAATCATTGGTTAGAGGGTGAGGCGGCGATTGAGGGATTTAGGTCAACATTCAAAATCCCCGCTGATGTCCAAGTCAGGGGGGCTAATCCTAATGGTATCAATCTCCGTGACTTTTCGGGAGGCTGGATGCCTTTTCCTCTGGTGGCCGTGACAGAAGGTGGTGTTCGTTTCCCCCTTCATCCCCTTCTGAGGAGGTGCCTTAGTCGGTGGTGCCTCTGCCCCTGCCAGTTGCTGCCCAACGTCTTCAAGATCGTGATGGGCACGGCCAAGCTGAACGAGGTCCTGGGCATCGACCTCGGTGTCTTCGATATTGAGGACGTTTACGACATATGCAAGTCTGGAGATGCCTACTATCTTCGGGCCAAGCCACGTAGGGAGGGCTTCGTTCGCTACATGGAGGACTCAAGTAAATATGTCGGGGACGATCTTCTGTACGTCTCGGGTAACTGGGAGTTCGGCATAGCCGACACCGATAGAGCCTACCAGGTTCCTCGCCACTTCGGGACCATTCCAAGTAAATACCATCTCCCTTTCTTTGTATATTTCCCATATGCCTTTTCCTTTCCTGTCCTGCCGTACTGATGCCTCTGATTGCTATGCAGCTGTTAAGGAGAGGAAACGGGCTACTCGGTATATCTGGGCGAGGAACGAAACCTGGCTCAGACAGGTTAAGTGGTACAACAGTCACCAGGGCAGGGCAGCCTGGTCGTTGCTAGGGTACCAGCCGAAGTACCATGGATACATAAAGGGTACAACCGAACCGTCCCGAGAAGGAGGTCCTGGCGGAGCCGAGCCCGAGGTCAAGCGAGAACAAGCCGAACCTAGAGCCAGGACCGAAGAAGAGGGGCCTTCGTGGGCGACGTCTGACATCGCAATCAGAGCCGCGTCCGGTGCCTAGGCTTCCACGTCAGGGTCGAGGCCACACGAGGCCTCAGGAAGAAGGTCGCGTCAGATCGCCCAGTCTCCCTCGCCGAGCTCAGAGATGCGGCGCGCCAGACGTATGTCCTTCGAGGACCTCGAAGCTTTGGCACTTGGTGTCGAGGACGCCCAAGCTCTCCAAGTGCCCATGAATCTGGATCCCCTCGAGATTCCTCCTCCGGGGGCTCGGGCAGCTTCTCTCGTGGCAGCGGTAGAGATCCTTGCCCCTTCCAGCCCTGCCGAATAGGAGGTACGGTCGCCCACAGCTGAGGCCGGGCAAGAGGAAATTCGGCCGCAGAAAAGGCCGAGAACCGAGGCAGGTCCAAGCTCGGCTGTGGCTTCGCCATCTGCTGGCCCACGCCCATGGGAGCAGAGCTTCGTGCTCGAACCGGGGAGGCCGATGACGATGGACGATCGCATTCTCCACAGGGTCGATCCCCTCATCCTCGAGGCGCTTGGGTGGGCCTGCGCCCTTCCTCGAGATATGGCTCAACTGGACAGGTACAGCGATCCAAAGTTGATATTGTCGCTGCTGCAGTCGTGCTTCGTGGTAAGTCCATCTGAACCTCTATACTTTTTGTCAAGTTGTTTGATATCAGTGACTGTTCTGACTTTCATCCTGAATGCCTTGTTTCTTCAACAGACGGTGCATAAGTCTTTGGTCGCGGCCGATAGACTATACAAGTACGGCATTGATATCGCCGAGCTGAACGTGGAGAAGAACGGCCTCGAGGAAGCCCTAGACGCCGTTACCCGGAAATTAGCGAGGGCCGAAGGAGAGTACGAGGCTGGGCTTGAGCAGGCGAGGGGTGAGACGGAGGCCGAGAGGAGGAAGCTGGCTGAGCTAGAGGCTTCTTTGCAAAGGATGAAGGAAGAATTTGAGGCCAAGCTCCAAGCCAAAACGAAGAGGGCGGAAAAAGCCGAGGCCAGGCTCGAATCTGAGTGCGACGCTGTCTTCGAGGACACCAAGGCACAAGTTACGGCGCACTATAAGGCCAGGGTGCTTGTGGTGAGGGATAAAGCCTGGGCAAAGGGATGGTGCTCCGCTCTGAGGGAGGCAGGGATCTTAGAGGGGAATCCGTCCTTCAAGGATCCACCTCCGTACCCAGCTCCAGTGCCGAACCCCGCCCCTCCCGTGACTGCTAGCGAGAGAGCCACTCGGGAGGCAGATGCCGACCAGTCTGGGGCCGACACCAGAGCTGCTACCGCTCCTCATTTCTCTGACCCTGCGTGACTTCGGAGAGACTCTGTTTATTTTGCTTGTAATTTCCTTTGCCAATGATGTATCTTTCCTGCTTCTTTGTTTTCGTTTGTACCTGCTATTTTATGTAATGAACAGAAATTCAATATAACTCAGGTTTTCTTTGGCTGATGACTGGGTCATTTCTCTCGTTATGCATGTTTTTTCTTTCCAAAATTTTGCACAAGTGTATGAGTTCGGTAGGGGTAGGTACTTTGTTTTCCCAATATTCTGCACAAGTGTATGAGTTCGGTAAGGGTAGGTGCCGAGCTGCCCCCAGACTGGCCCGGGATTATATTGCTAGGGTTGCTATCCACCAGTTGGTACGCAAGTAGCGCGCCAGTATTTTGTCATGAGAGTATCGAGGTGCGCTTATCGCACAAAACAGGGCGGTCCCTCTGCCTCTTCAGCAGGGGCCATGCTGGCCATTTGGCACGAGGGCCGAGATGCGCTTATCGCACGAAATGGAGAGATCCCTCTGGCTCTTCGCCAGGGGCCGTGCTGGCTATCTGGCATGAGGGCCGAGATGCGCTTATCGCACGAAATGGAGAGATCCCTCTGGCTCTTCGCCAGGGGTCGTGTTGGCTATCTGGCATGAGGGCCGAGATACGCTTATCGCACGAAATGGACAGATCCCTCTGGCTCTTCACCAGGGGCCGTGCTGGCCATTTGGCACGAGGGCCGAGATGCGCTTATCCACGAAATGGAGAGATCCCTCTGGCTCTTCACCAGGGGCTGTGCTGGCTATCTGGCACGAGGGCCGAGATGCGCTTATCGTACGAAATGGAGAGATCCCTCTGGCTCTTCACCAGGGGCCGTGCTGGCTATCTGGCACGAGGGCCGAGATGCGCTTATCGCACGAAATGGAGTTATTTCTGCCGAGCTGGAGAGGGCGAAGTCATTCCTTTGCCGATTTTATTTTCGAAGCTAGGATGACCTTGCGCACTGCTGCCGAGCTGGAGAGTGGTGTTAATGCCGAGGTCCTTGACTTAGAAAAGTAAAAGAAAACTCTGAGAAGAAATCGTCTTCATTGATTTGCATAATCTGAGTACATTTCAAAAGTAAAACTTTTTGAGGTGCGAGGCGTTCCATGGTCGTGGCAATTGCTTTCCATCAATATCCTCGAGTTTGTACGCGGACCGGCCGGCAGTCGAGACTACTTTGAACGGGCCGCGCCCGTTCGGCGCCAGTTTGCCTTGGTTCGGATCCTTGTCCGCTGGTAGTGCCTTCTTCAGGACCAGTTCGCCAATGGAGAATTTCATTTCCCGGACTCTCTAGTTGTAATCTTTCGCCAGCCGTTGCTGATAGGCAGCCAAGCGGATGGCTGCTGCTTCTCTGCGTTCTTCGGCCAGGTCCAGTTCTAGGGTTAGGTTTTTCTCATTCTGGCCTCGGTCAAAAAATTCGAATCTCAAGGTTGGAAGGCCGATCTCGAGCGGGATCACGGCTTCCATCCCATACGCCAAGGAGAACGGTGTTTCAGAAGTGGAGCGCCTCGGCGTAATCCTGTACGCCCATAGGACACTAGGAAGCTCTTCCACCCACCTCCCTTTGGCTCCGTCGAGTCTCTTTTTGAGTCCGTCGAGGACCACTTTGTGATCTCAGCTTGGCCGTTGCTCTGGGGATAGGCTGGAGTCGAATAATGATTCCTGATACCGAGCTCTTGGCAGAAGTTTTTGAAGAGGCTGGAGTCGAATTGGGTCCCATTGTCCGAGACCAAGATTCGCGGGATGCCAAACCTCGTGATAATGTTTTTCCATACGAAGCTTTTGGAGTCTCACTCGGTGATGGAAGATAGTGCTTCTGCCTCTATCCACTTGGTGAAGTAATTAGTGGCTACTATCAGCCACCTCTTATTCCATGGAGCTCGGTGGAGAGGTCCCACGATGTCCAGCTCCCATTGGGCAAAGGGCCATGGGCTGGAGAGCGGGCCTAAATCCTGTGCAGGTTGATGGAGATAATGTGAGAACTTCTGGCATTTCTCGCACTTCATGGCGTACATCTGTGCATCCTTCTGCATGTACGGCCACCAGTATCCTTGGCTTATAGCCCGGTATGCCAGCGACCGTCCTCCGATGTGACTTCCGCAGATGCCTTCGTGTATCTCGAAGAGGAAGTCTTCAACTCGGCTTGGGTGGACGCACTGGAGATAAGGACCCGTGAACGACTTCCTATAGAGCTTTCCTTCTGGAGAGAGCCAGAACCGAGCTGCTTTCAGCCTGATTTTGTGAGCTTGAGCTTTGTCTTCAGGGAGTTGATCGTCCTTGAGGTATGAGATGATAGGGTCCATCCAACTGGGCCAAGATCAACGCTCATAACTTGCCGAGGTGGGCGAAGCTCTATGCTCGGTGACGCCAATGATCCTACTTCCACAGTCCTTTTCCTTCCAGCTTCGACGGCGGAGGCTAGATTGGCGAGCGCGTCTGCGTGTGAGTTAGAATCCCTGCCAATCTGCCTGACTTCTGCTTTCGAAAATTGAGAGAGGAGCTTCTTGGCGAGGGTCAAGTAGGCCGCCATTCTATCGTCGCGAGCCTGGTAATCTCCGGTGAGCTGGCTTGTCACCAACTGCGAGTCACTGAAGACCACCAGCTGTTGAGCGCCGAGGATCTTGGCGCTGTTCAGCCCCGCTATCAATGCTTCATACTCTGCCTCATTGTTTGATGCTCTGAAGTCGAGTGTCAGGGCCTGCTCGATGACAAGTCCTTCTAGAGACTGGAGAACTATGCCGGCGCCAGCCCTCTGTTGGATACCGCGATCACTGAGAGGGGGGGTGAATCAGTGATTTCTAAAAACAGGTCCAATTCAACAACAAAACAAGTCAAACCACACAATGACACCAGATTTAACGTGGTTCACCGAAAGGCTACGTCCACGGTTCAAAGACTGTCCGAACACCAATCCGGGACAGATCTGAATCTTATTTAGTCGCACCAACGACAAAGAGCACCAACCCTTAGTTTCAGATAGCACCAACTATCTAGGAAGCACCGACTCCCTTTACAATTTATCTGCACCCACAGATAGGATCACCAAACCCTAAACACCAAGCACCAACTTGATGTAAAAACAGAATAGAAGATCAATTCTGTCTACAGCCCTTCCCCTCTACAATTCTCTCTCTCTCAATCCCTTACAAATTGAAATCTAAAGCATAAAAGAGAGACACTTAACTCATGGACGAATCACCATCTTCTAGAGCATAATCTCGTCCACAATTGCTGTAGAAAACGTCACCACATCAGCACACAGCAACACACACCAGCAGCTTCTTCTTTCTCTCAAGAACTCTCTAAAACTCTTCTCTATTCTTTCTCTCTTCTGGTGTATCTTTAGAACGACCCATACATGCCTTTATATAGGTTATAGTAACCCTTAATTGTATTTAAAACAGGCTACAATTCGTTTAGAAAGAGTCCCAAACGAAATAGAAAAGAATGCTGAATTTTCGTGCACAACTTCTAATTCTGCGCAACTCTGGTTCCTGTGCTCGGTCGACCGAAGACACTGACTGGAAACAGACAACTTTTGAGCTCGGTCGACATCCTGGGGTCCCGGTCGACCGAAGACACACTGTGTCACGAAAATAACTGAGAGGTGCCTAAATCTGTTTCTGCAGGTTTCTTCTTGCTCGGTCGACCGCATGGGGTTCCCGGTCGACCTCGTGCTCTGCTTCAGGAATTCTGAATTCCTGACTGTTTCAATTCTGTTTCTTCTTTTCAGCTCTATCAACACTAGCCTACTATCATCATGCTTGTGACAATGTGTTGACAATAATTCCAACTTAAATCAATACTTGAGATACTATTTTCTTCAATTCGTCAAAAGACTTTCAAGTCATCTCAAATTCATCTCAAATTCCAACAATCTCCCCCTTTGGAATTGTTGGCAACACTTTTGGAACTTCAACACTTTCAACTCCAGCTTGCAGCTCTTCCAAGTTCTTTTCAACACTTACTTGGAACCAATTCTGAAATTCTGAAATAACAACTATGCACTGTCAACAATCTCCCCCTAGCTTTCATAGCATAACATCATCTCTCCTTGCTATCATAGCGTAACATCTCTCCCCCTTTGACAACAAGTCCAAAGGGACCAAACCGAGGAGCGAATAGGATATTCAATGAATGCATTGCTCCCCCTTTCAAGCACAACTCCTACGGTTTAGGAGAGTGAGTAACTCCTAACTTTTTCCGAAGATACTCGAAGACTTCCTTTGGCAGAGGTTTCGTGAAAATATCAGCCACTTGCTCAGTTGTTGGAACATATTCCAACTTGACCTCTCCATCAGCAACTTTATCTTTAAGAAAATGATAACGAATTGCTACATGCTTTGTTCGAGAGTGCTGAACAGGATTCTTAGATATATGAATTGCACTCGTGTTGTCACATAGGATCGGCGTAGGATCCGTTGTAGGAACTCCTAGATCAGAGAGCATTTGCCGCATCCACAACACTTGCGTACAACAAGTTGCTGCTGCAATATATTCCGCTTCCGCTGTCGAAAGGGATACTGAGTCTTGCTTCTTACTATGCCAAGCAACTAATCTTTCTCCAAGATAAAATGCGCCGCCGCTAGTACTCTTGCGATCATCTACGCATCCAGCCCAATCGGCATCAGAATATGCAACAAGAGTGAAGGATTTGCCTTTGGGATACCAGATACCAAGCTCCATAGTACCTTTCAGATATCGAAAGATTCTTTTCACTGCTGTAAGGTGCGTTTCAGTTGGTGCTGCTTGAAAACGTGCAACCATACATACTGCTTGTAGAAGATCTGGTCTTGTAGCAAGTCAAGTAGAGCAAGCTTCCTATCATAGAGCGATAGGTGGTATGATCAACGGACGAGGCCTTATCATCTTTGCTAAGCTTCGTGTTCGTTGACATTGGTGTGCTCACTGGCTTGCTGTCTTCCATATTGAACCGTTTCAGCATTTCCTTAATGTATTTCATCTGTGATATGAAGATACCATGTTTCAGCTGCTGAACTTGTAAACCAAGAAAGAACTTTAGTTCTCCAAGCATCGACATCTCAAATTCTTTCTTCATCTCTTCAGCAAAATTCCTGCACATCTCCTCATCATTGCCACCAAAGATTATGTCATCAACATAAACAATGACAACCAGCTGTTTGCTTAACTCAGTTTTGACATACAGATTGCTATCAACCATTCCTTTTCCAAAACCGATCTTGCGGAGATAGAGATCCAGCCTTGCATACCATGCCCTTGGCGCTTGTTTCAGTCCATAAAGAGCCTTTTTCAATTTGCACACTAGATCTGAATTTTTGCTGATGAGAAAACCATCAGGTTGCTCAATGTAGACTTCTTCTTCAAGTAAACCATTCAAGAAAGCTGACTTTACGTCCATCTGAAATACCTTGAAGGTTTTGTATGCTGCCAATGCAATAAACATACGAATAGCTTCTAGACGAGCCACCGGTGCAAAGGTCTCTTCAAAATCTATGCCTTCAACTTGAGCATAGCCTTTACAAACCAACCTTGCTTTGTTTCTAATGACTTGACCATCTTCATTCAGCTTATTCCGAAAGACCCATTTAGTACCAATAACATTCTTATCAGTAGGTCTAGGAACAAGTTCCCATGTGGAGTTCTTCTCAATTTGCTCCAACTCCTCATGCATAGATTTCAACCAACTTTCATCGAGACTGGCTTCAGCCACAGTCTTGGGTTCAATGGTGGACACAAGTGAGTAATTGCTAACTACACTTTGTCTAGTTTGAACGCCTGCCTTAGGATCTCCAATGATTTGATCCTTAGGGTGTTGCTCTACCCAAGTGCTGTGCTTCTTAGGTGTAGTGTCTTCTGAGTCATCCTTTGATTTCTCAGAATCATTAGATTCAGCCATCTCATCATCAACCTCACTCGAGTCCTCATAAACTGGACTGTCATTATGAGTTGCATTCTTTGGTTCAATATTCTCATCTATTCTCACATCAGCACTTTCTATGATTTTTCTGGTTCTTTTGTTAAGACACCTATATGCCTTGCTAGTAGAGGAGTAACCCAGAAATATACCTTCGTCAGCACTTTCTTCAAATTTGCCCGGATTTTGTTCGAGCCGCTTGATGTAACACTTGCTGCCGAAGACTTTGAAGTGCTTGACTGTTGCTTTTCTTCCAAACCATAGCTCATAGGAGTTTTGACTTCATGTGGCCTGATCAAGCATCGGTTTTGAATGTATACAGCCGTATGAATTGCCTCTTTCCAATACTTGTCAGCCATCTTGCTTTCACTTAGCATCGTACGAGCCATCTCTTGTACGGTGCGATTCTTTCGTTCCACAACTCCATTTTGCTGTGGAGTTCTAGGGGCTGAGTACTGTCTTTGAATGCCATGATGTTCACAATATTTAGTGAACTCTTCAGATGTGAACTCGCCTCCACGATCAGACCTTAAAATCTTGATACGTTTTTCCAATTGATTTTCAACCTGTGCTTTAAACACTTTAAAACGATCAAGTGCTTGATGCTTATGCTTAAGAAACAATACCCATGTCATACGAGTATAATCATCAATGCATAACATGAAATACTTATCTCCATTGGTGCTTTGAGTTCGCATCGGTCCACAGAGATCAGTGTGCACTAGCTCAAGAGGTTTCTTGGAATGATGCTCCTTTGACTTGAACATAACCCTCGTTTGCTTTCCCTTTTGGCAAGAGTCGCAAATGGGATTGGAAGGCTTTTCAACTGTAGACATGCCTCTTACAGCCTTTGAATTGCAGATCTTTGACATGTTATCAAAGCTTAGATGCCCAAGGCGTTTGTGCCACAACCAACTTTCCTCTGTCCGACTCATCAAGCAGGTCTTTTCAGCTCCATCTGACAATGTATAGAGATTTCCAGCAGTTCTTGATCCTGTTGCCACTGTTTTGCCGTTGCTACTCTTCTTGATGGCAAACCCATTCTTTGTGAAGATGACTTCGTGACCCTTGTCACAGATCTGGCTCACACTAAGCAGATTGTGTCTCAATCCAGACACATATAAGACTTCTTCCGATCTGATCTTGTTTGCCATAAGCTGAATAACACCTTTTCCGCATATTTTGGCACCATCATTGTTGCCAAACTTCACTGAACCGCCTTCATAGTGCTGTAATTTGATGAATTTCTCTTTATCACCAGTCATATGGCTTGAACAACCACTATCAAGGACCCATGGTGCTGCCTTCTTTTGTGCATTGAATGCCATTTGCACAATGAGAGATTCTTTGGGACTTTCTGCACTTTGCTTTGCTCTCCAAGCCTTGACTAACTTGGGTTTCTTTTCAACCTGAAATTTGTTAGCAATATGCAACCTACAATCCCTAGCAAAGTGTCCATAATTATGACATATATAGCACTCAATTTTGTGGCTACTTAGGATTGAAAAAGGATTCCTAGTCACAAATGGGCTGTTTCTTACATAGAATTTGCAATCAGCTCTTTTATGTCCAAACATATTACAATGAAAGCAATAACCAAAGAATTTGTATCTTCTTTGTGGCTGGTTAGTCTTCATTACCTTTCTAACAGGAATGGACTCCTTTCTAGGTTGAGTGGGCTTCATAGAGTTAGAAGGTGCAGTGACTTGCTTCACAAACTCTTTCTTTTCAGGAGGTGCAATCTTAGAGGATTCACCTTTCTCAAATCCTAGACCAAATCTGAAGTGGGCAGGTCTTTGAACTTTCAGTAGTTCATCGAGTTTCATAGTCCCTTCAATCGCTTGGAGCGCTTTGAGTTTTTTGCTATTTTCCAAGTTTTCAGCCTTTGCTCTAGCGATCTCAGTTTCAAGTTTCATAGCCTCTTCCTTTTTTATACTTATTTGGTTTTCAAGGACTTCTACCATTCTTTTATATTCTTCTACTTGAGTTTTCAAAGCAATAATAGAACTTTCAGATTCATGGAGAAGTTTCAGATTTTTCTTACTTGATTTGCGTTCCATGCTAAGCTCCTCAAGTGCGGCTATGAGTTCCTCTTCAAGATTGACTTCAGCCTCCTCATCCTCTTCCGGATCTAGCTCTTCTTCTTCTTCAACAGTGACCATGAAGAGAGCTTCGGTTGATTCATCATCGTCTGAAGTTTCAGACGTGCTGTCATCTTGTTGACATAGAAAGTTTTTAGCTTTGCCCCTTTTTCTGAAATTTCTCTTTCCTTTACTCTTTTCAGCATAAGAGTCATTATCATTGTCTTCTTTTAGCGGACACTTCGCAGCAAAGTGACCAATACCTCCACAATTGAAGCATTTAAAGGGTAGCTTCCCTTTGTACTTTCCATTGCTTCCTTTCTTCAACTTTCTAACAAATTGAGCCTCAAGCTCATCATCATCAGAATCAACATCATGACCAGCAGTCTCTTTTGCCTTTTTCTGAACTTTGAAGGCCGCTTCTTTATCAGATGAAGACGTCTTTCCTATGCGTATCTCATAGGCAGTTAGAGAACCATGTAATTCATCCATGGAAAATGCATTCAGATCTTTGGCTTCTTCAATGGCTGAGACTTTTGAATCAAACCGGGGAAGAAGAGATCTTAGAACCTTTTTGACGATGACCAGCTCTTTAATCTCCTCCCCTAGTCCACGAATGTCATTCGTGACTTCATTCACTCGTTGCATATACGAGTCAACATTCTCGCTTTCTTCCATGCGAAGAGACTCGAATTGAGAGCGATGAGTTTGTAATTTGGCTTCTTTAATCTTCTCATCACCTTCATGTATGCTTTGCAACTTGTCCCAAATTTCCTTGGCTGTTTTGCATGCAATTACTTTGACAAGCTCGCTGTCTACAATGCCACTAAAGAGTGCATTCTGCGCCTTGGAGTCGTTGTCTGCCAACTTCTTCGATGCAGTATCATTGGGTACGGTGGCAGCATTGTAACCGGCTCTGACAGCCTCCCAAACATCATAGCCAAGAGATTTGATGAAGGCTTGCATCCTAATCTTCCAGAAAGAGTAATTAGAACCATCAAACAGAGGTGCTTTCATATTCCCTGTATTGACTGCCATGTGATTTGACAAGAGATCACCCTTAGCGTATTAAACTGATCAAGGGAGCCTCGCTCTGATACCAATTGTTGGATACCACGATCACTGAGAGGGGGGGGTGAATCAGTGATTTCTAAAAACAGGTCCAATTCAACAACAAAACAAGTCAAACCACACAATGACACCAGATTTAACGTGGTTCACCGAAAGGCTACGTCCACGGTTCAAAGACTGTCCGAACACCAATCCGGGACAGATCTGAATCTTATTTAGTCGCACCAACGACAAAGAGCACCAACCCTTAGTTTCAGATAGCACCAACTATCTAGGAAGCACCGACTCCCTTTACAATTTATCTGCACCCACAGATAGGATCACCAAACCCTAAACACCAAGCACCAACTTGATGTAAAAACAGAATAGAAGATCAATTCTGTCTACAGCCCTTCCCCTATACAATTCTCTCTCTCTCAATCCCTTACAAATTGAAATCTAAAGCATAAAAGAGAGACACTTAACTCATGGACGAATCACCATCTTCTAGAGCATAATCTCGTCCACAATTGCTGTAGAAAACGTCACCACATCAGCACACAGCAACACACACCAGCAGCTTCTTCTTTCTCTCAAGAACTCTCTAAAACTCTTCTCTATTCTTTCTCTCTTCTGGTGTATCTTTAGAACGACCCATACATGCCTTTATATAGGTTATAGTAACCCTTAATTGTATTTAAAACAGGCTACAATTCGTTTAGAAAGAGTCCCAAACGAAATAGAAAAGAATGCTGAATTTTCGTGCACAACTTCTAATTCTGCGCAACTCTGGTTCCCGTGCTCGGTCGACATCCTGGCTTGCTCGGTCGACCGAAGACACTGACTGGAAACAGACAACTTTTGAGCTCGGTCGACATCCTGGGGTCCCGGTCGACCGAAGACACACTGTGTCACAAAAATAACTGAGAGGTGCCTAAATCTGTTTCTGCAGGTTTCTTCTTGCTCGGTCGACCGCATGGGGTTCCCGGTCGACCTCGTGCTCTGCTTCAGGAATTCTGAATTCCTGACTGTTTCAATTCTGTTTCTTCTTTTCAGCTCTATCAACACTAGCCTACTATCATCATGCTTGTGACAATGTGTTGACAATAATTCCAACTCAAATCAATACTTGAGATACTATTTTCTTCAATTCGTCAAAAGACTTTCAAGTCATCTCAAATTCATCTCAAATTCCAACACCCTCCTGGAGGTAGAGGATCCGTCAACGAAGACCTTCCATGCCGAATCACGGAATGTATTCCGAGATTGCTCGTAATCAGTCCCCGAGACTAAGTCCTCATGCCCTTTGCCCCCCAGTTCGGCGTCGAGTGGGCTCGGCGCCGAATTCGGGGAAGTGAACTCCACGATAAAGTCGGCCAAAATCTGCGCTTTGATCGCCGTCCTCGGTTGGTACTGGATGTCGTATTGTCCTAACTCTACTGCCCATCTTGAGACTCGTCCGGAGAAATCAGCCTTCCGGAAGACAGACTTGAGCTGGTGCTCTGTGACCACCACTATCGTGTGGGTCTGGAAGTAGTGCGAGAGTTTGCGAGAGTTTGTGAGAGGCACTGACGAGGGCCAGTACGAGCTTCTCCATCTGCAGGTATCTGGTCTCGGCGTCGAGGAGGATCTTGCTCGTGTAGTAAATGGGCTTCTGTTGCCCGTCTTCTTCTCTGACTAGGACCGAGCTCACGGCATGATCCTAGACCGCCAAGTATAAGTACAGTGCTTCCCCTTTCTTCGGGGTTGATAGTAGTGGGGGTGAGGCTAGGTAAGCTTTGAGCTCTTGGATTTCCGAGTCGCACTCCAGGGTCCATTCGAACTTCAAGTTCTTGTCGGAGGACCTGCGGATGAAGCGGTTGAGGGCGGCAGCCATGCCAGTGAGCCTCTGGACCTGCTTCGTCGTTGGCGGGCTTTGGACGCCCAGGATTGCAGAAATCTGATCTGGGTTTGCCTCGATGCCCCGTCTGGTGACTAGGCTTCCTAGGAACTTGCCGGACCCGACCCCGAAGGCGCACTTGGAGGCGTTCAGCTTTAATCTGAACCTTCGGAGAACATCAAATGCTTGGCCGAGGTCAGTCAGGTGGTCTTGGGATTGTTTGGTCTTGACGACTATGTCGTCTATGTAAACCTCCACCGTTCTGCCGAGCTGGTCCCGGAACATCTTGGTGACCAACCTCTGGTAGGTCGCTCCGGCATTCTTCAATCCGAAAGGCATTAACTTGTAACAGTAGGTCCCCCTGGGAGTGATAAATGTTGTTTTCTCCTCGTCTGGCCCATACATGGGTATCTGGTGGTTGCCGCGATAGGCGTCAAGGAAGCTCATCCTGTCGTGGCCGGCGGTGGCATCGATCATCGGGCCGATCTTTGGGAGTGGAAAGCAGTCTTTGGGGCACGCCTTGCTAAGGTCAGTGAAGTCGACGCAGACTCTCCACTTCCCAGTCTTCTTCTTCACCACCACGGTGTTTGCTAACCATGTCGGGTACTGGACCTCCCTGATGGCGCCCGCTTCCAGTAGTTTCCCCACTTCTTCGATCACGGCCGCCGAATGCTCTATCCCCGACCTGCGCGCCTTCTGCACCACAGGCTTGAATTGGGGGTCCACATTCAGCTTGTGGCTTATGACCCCGGGATCTACGCCAGGCATCTCCTGTGGGGTCCAAGCAAAGACCTCTCTGTTTTGCAACAGGAAGCTAAGCAGCTTGGATCTCTCAAGCTCGGTGAGTTGACTCCCGAGCAGGAAGTACCTCTCGGGGTCATTGGGGTCGATCCTGACCTCAGTAAGATCTTCAATGCTCTTCTTTTCTGGATCGCGGCCAACTCTACCCAGTTCGGCCTCAAGTTCGGCCATGTGCACTCGCTTCGGCTCTTCCTCTCCGGGCACGACGGCCATCATGCACCGTTTGGCCATCTGTTGGTCGCCCTTGACCGTGACCACCTCGATCCTGCCGTCCCTTTCCAAAGGGAACTTGAGCTTCTGATGGTAGGAGGAGGGAACAGCTTCTATCTGATGCAACCAAGTCCTCCCCACTATAGCATTGTAGGGGGATGGCGCATCCACGACGAGGAAGTCAGCCATCACTGAGGCGCCTTCGACTTGGACTCTGAGGGAGACTCTTCCCTTTATGTATACGGGCTTTATGCTGAACCCTTAATTGGAGTTGTGGCTGGTGCTTCTCTCTTGCACCTTCCAACTCCTCTTTTTTAAGTTTTGATGTATTCATTTCTTCCTTCTTTAATGAAATCTTTGTTACCATTTTAATATATATATATGAGAAATTCTTAAAAAAAGCCCTACTTTAAAAGTGCACCTTTTTCTGCCCCTCTTTGTTTGGTCATGGGGCCCACCTTGAATGAATCTAGTCTTTTCACACAAACAACCCCCCCCCCCTTTGGTCATGGGGCCCCACCTTGAGTGAATCTAGTCTTTTCACACAACAACCCCCCCCCCCCCCCCCCCAAATGAACAGTCGCAGGTCCAAATTTGACACTCATTCAACTTTTCCACACCATCAGATTGAAATCATAATAAAATGATGCCTCAAAACCATTAAACTTTAGAGTCAAATAGATCTAAAGATTAGGATGATCTTATTGATTCAAGATCTTGCATATAGGTAGGCTGCATAAGAGTTTTTCCATCCACTGGGCCCAATTAGGAAAGGCATTTTCTCTTAAAAAAAATGTTTGGGAGTTGTGTAACACTCCCCGATATATATATACATTTATTGTCCATTTTTGTCCACTTTATTTTTCATACTATATTATACTTTTGTCCACTTTTACCGTTCTATATACTACCACATTTTTTGTTAACTTTTGTTTTCATTATGTAGATGTAATTAAATGGGTGATAATATTTGATTTTACACATCTTTTATATTTAACTGATCAACTAATTAATCATTTTATGTGACAGGGGCATTGGTTGTTGCACGTCCATTCCATCAATCGTGTATTAAATCAGAAAGATTTTTTAAACATCTCATTTTTTAGTGGGCCAGTACTCTGTACTGAGATTTGTGAAAGTTAATGTGGCCATGTCATCTATCGGATGGTCAGTACAAGTACGGTATAATTTAGAATGTTTTAAATTTCAAATGAGAAAACTACCTAAAAAACCCCCATAGTGAGCCATGAGCAAGGAGAGGACCCAGCAGGAGTTTAGAGATGGCAGGGGTCCTTTTTTTGTCGTTTAGCGATGTTGTCGATATCGACAATATAGTTGTCGGTATCGACCAATATGCGTAAACTATTTATACATACAGACCTTTTTCATCGACTGCAACTCGTGCTCAAGGAAGGGTCTCTCGATCCATTTCAGGAAGGAATGAAAGATTTAAAAATGGGAAGTCCTGGTTTCTCCCCTGCAATGGCCGTTCGAGTACTACTCCTTTCCCGCCATCGAATCAGAACACTAACCCATCATCTCCTTCACCACCTAAACCCTCACATCTCTCGAAGCTCTCAAAACCCCATATCTACTTCTCTTCCTGGAATTATGCTTTCTCCATAACTTAATCTCTCTTCAAATATTGCCTCAAAACCCCCCAATCCAATAGCTGAGGACGTGAACGAAATTTGCAGAGTCCTGAGCGATTTTCGCAGCCCCCACCACGACATCGAATCCGCCCTCCAACCCTTCTCCTCTAAGATCTCCACCAACTCCATCGAGCAAGTCCTTAAACGTTGCCGAAATCTCGCAGTCTCAAGCCACCGATTCTTCCTCTGGGCCACCAAAGTTTCGGGTTTCTTCTACAGTAGAGAGAGCTACCACATCCTTGTGGCAGTTGCAATGAATTCCCTTTGATTTGGGACTTTCTCTCAGAGATGAGAGATGGGGGTGTCAAGATTAGGCCGGACATTTTCTGGGTCATGTTAGGATCTTACTGTCGTGCAAAGTTATTGCTGGATGCCGTTAGGGCTTTTTCGAAGATGGGTGAATTCAGCCTCTAAGCGCGAGTCGACGATCTCGATCATTTGCTTTCAATTTTGTGTCGAAATGGTCTTGTTGGGCAGGCAGAGGAGTTCTTTGAGGAGGTGAAGTCGGAGTTCGAGACAAGGGCGAAGAGTTACAGCATTTTGATGAAGGGATGGGGCGATCGTGGAAATAGGGAGTATGCCTTGAGGGTGTTCGACAAAATGCTTGAGAGAGGTTGCGCTGTAGATGTGGTCGCTTATAACACTCTGTTGGGGTCTTTGTGCCATCGGGGATTAAGGGCTATTGATTGAAGAATGTTGAGAGCCTATTGAAATTCTTGATTATGCTGGAGTTGTTTGGGAAATTAGGCTTTTTTTAGATGTTTCCATCAGAAGTCTTTTGGGGAATGATGGTTGTTTTCCTTGTTTATGTTATGTGTAGATTAAATCACTAGAAATTAAATGTAAGTTTGATTCTTTGGCTGAATGGATGGTGGTTTTTTTCTGATCCCTCTTGAGTAGAGTGAGATTTGTAAACTACATGTCTAGGATATTTTTTGTATTCTCTCTTCTGAAACTATACCAATTTTTGGATTCTTTGTAATTGATGAAATATGTCTTGTAGTTAAAGAGAGGCATATGTTGTTGCCCTGTAGGTGTTTGATGTAATGTGTCTTGTAGTTGAACGGTGGCATATGTTATTCCATGGTGTTTTCTTTTTAAGACATTCCTAATGACCATAAGTTGGGTTTAATATGTTGGATTCACACTATAAAATCATGCAAACCAGTCGATTAGCTATTAGATAAAAGTTATAGTCTGGTAGTTGTTTGGTGAAATATATCTTCAACCATGCTAGAAAATGGTATCCTAGGATGCTGGCCTCTCAATTTTCACAGGTATGCTCCCTTATTTTCATGGTATCCCTGTTTTGTTTTCTTCTCTTTTTGGTGGATACTGCTTATGGGGCTACCTCTTTGTTGTACTTTTTTATTGGAAATTGTAACATTGGCTTTGATATGGTTATGTTTCATCAGTCTGTCAGGTTGATAGACTTGTACTTAGCCTCATTTTGCCATTGTACAGAATGAATTGTATTTCTATATAGAATCATTTTGTTGGATCATGTATACTTTGCGTTTGATGGTATTTTTTCTTTACTGTTAGCAGATTGTATATAGAATGGTTGAATGTATATGTTAGAGTTCCACAACATGTATATAGAATGGTTGAATGCATGTATATATAATGATTGATAAAGGAGTGACAAGCAGGTTGTTGGCTGCTGCAGAAGAGGAGAAGAAAGAGAAGGGGTGGGGGGGGGGGGGGGTTTGCTGTGTTGGGGGTGGATTGATAAATGAGTTGTTTATTATTAATTGCATGAAGTTGTTTGATGCTGTTGTTGTCATTTTCACAGCCTTCGGAGTTCGCAAGAACAGATAAAAGTTGTCGATAACGACAACATTAAGTTGTCATTTTTTGCTATGTTGGGGGTGGATTGATAAATGAGTTGTTTATTATGAATTGCATGAAGTTGTTTGATGCTGTTGTTGTCATTTCCACAGCCTTCGGAATTTGCAAGAACAGATAAAAGTTGTCGATAGCGACAACATTAAGTTGTCGATATCGACTAGTTTCGTCAGTGGGATGAATTAAAAGTTGTAAGTAGGTAGCTGCTGGAACAGATAAAAGTTGTCGATAGTGACAACATTAAGTTGTCGATATCGACTAGTTTCGTTAGTGGGATGAATTAAAAGTTGTTATAAGTAGGCAGCTGCTGGAACGGATAAAAGTTATCGATAGCAACAACATTAAGTTGTCGATATCAACGAGTTTCGTCAGTATGATGAATTAAAAGTTGTAAGTCAGTAGCTGCTGTAACAGATAAAAGTTGTCGATATCGACAATATCGCGAATAAAAAAAAAGAAGACGACATTAACGTTGAATCTGCAGGTTCACCTAAGGATCATCCAACCTCGCCTCCTCTCACTCCCCTTGGATCTGCAGGTCCCTGGCACTCATCCCCTCCCTCCCCCACCACCTATAGGCCCGGGCCCTCTTCCTCTTCTCCTCCTACAACTTTGGCTCCGTCTCCCCTCTCATCTTCTCCCTCTCTCCTCCTCCGATGAAGACGACCCCATGATCGCCGCCCTCCATTTCTTCATATCATCCCTCTCCCTGCCTTCCCTAGCCACATCCACCACTCTAGAGCAATACCGGCAACAAACAAAGAAAACCCCACCTTTTGTTTGAGTTCTGCAAATCAATAACAACCTGTATAGAGTGGTCGATATCGACAATGTCCTAAATGACAAAAAAAAGACTAAAACACACCCAAAGGACCCCTCCCGTCTCTAAACTCCTAGTTGGTTGTCATCCTACCAATGACATACTAAGGGGACTTTTCCGGTAGTTTTTTCATTTCACACGTTTGATCTTTCTCATTGAACTGTGCTTGTCTAGATTCTCAACATATGGTGTGCAGGCATCGTGGGAAAACTCTTTGAGTCTATCCTTTACTCTTTTGAGTCTTTTTTTTTTTTTTACTAAGGGCCGAGTTAAAAAAAAGAAGGAAAGATTCATCTGGTAATCTCATTTTAATAAGCAGCTTTTATTTTTAGCTATTTAATAAGGATATCTGACTCTAAATAATTAAAGTTTATTTATAAGTTATTATACACGAGGTTTTCAGTCAAGCATTTAAAAATGGTTGTAACGTTAGAAGTAAGCCTAAACATCAAGTTGAAATAGTAAAAAATATTGTAGGAAAACCGGGAGTTAATGTAGGCATGATTGGCTTAACCACTATAAATTTAGTTGTTGTGGTGGTTGATCTTTTACTTTGTGGATGATGCTAATATGCTTGGTTTAATGTTTCTTGTTAATGTCAATGTTGAATAATTACATAGTTTTTTTACTTATTCATGTATGACTTAGAAACTTCACTTGTAGTCAAGTTAGTTAATTTCCAAAGCCCAGCACACACACACACACACACACCCCGCCCCGGTTTTGGATCTTAGACTTTCAAGATAAACTATCCATTTCTTCTTATTGATATAAAATTATTGAACTCGTCAGCCACAAAAAAAGTGACTATGTTAATCTAATGTGCTTCAAATTTTATACAAAGATAGAGCCCATCCAGGTCTTTCTATCCACCCTTTGTCCCATTAATTGGTGGGACCCCAGGTGGGCCTCACAATAAGGTGCACACACGTGCGTTGGTTAAATGGTGCACAAGTGTGTGTGTGTGTGGGTGTGGGTGTGTGTGTAGGAGCGCTGACAGCGCCCATACATTTTTTAGGAGAAAAACACCCCTCCTTGTTGGGCCCACTAGGTTGCATGATAATCATGAAAGTCCATTGCATGGAAAGGTCTATATGTGACCTATGTATATGAAAAATCTTGACTACAAAAGACCATCCTAACGTTTTGATCCATATCCCTAAAACTTAATGGTTGAGAGACATCATTTTATTTTAATTTTAATCCAATGGAGAGGAAGCTTTGGATGAGTACCAAATTTGGACTTGTAACTATTCAAGGGGGTGTAAAAAGACTAGATTGACTCTAGGTGAGCCCCATGACTAAAAAAGAGAGGCAGAAAAAAGGATGTTTTGGAGAACTCCACAAACACGCGCACACAAAAACAAACACATGACACATGACACCAGTTCCTATATATATATTCGCATTTCTTAAGCCCAGGGAAAACCTGTACAATTAGTAAAAAAGAAACCTTTGACCCAAGACTTGGTTTCTTGCTAACCTAATAGACCACTGTAGTAAACTTATAATAGAAGGCATCAACCTAGCAATTTCTTTACAACCGAACCCATTTTGCCATGAATTCCTTAGAATTAAGGGCCATGGGAGAAAACAGGCACTCATTGATATTTGTATTGAAACATGTTGGTTCATTTCATGATTGAAAATACCCCTTGGAATAAGTTTCCTTTTAAATTTTAATGTTCAACACTATTCAATTACAACATAAGTATAAACTCACAATAGAGATGGGAAGAGATTTATAGATTTGTAAATAACATCTTTATTTGCTTCTCCCTCTCTTGTATTAGATATCATTTTTATGTTATTGTACTCTTATCCATTTAAAACAGGTTTAAGCATAAGTTTTTGGTAAAAATCCCTAGATAAAATGGCACTTGCATGCATACTTATCTATTGAAGCAAGTTCTTCCCATATATATCAAATGAAATGGTATATGACCACTCCATTCTCAAATTGGGATAGGATTAACAAGCACGGATAAGATCCTTTCTTTGGTCTCATGTGTTGAATCAGTATAACCATCTCTGTTCTGATATAAGACTTCAATCACACGTGCGAGGTTCACGACGCGTACGAGGAAAGGCATAGGAACTGGTGTTGGCTTCAGGCATTCTTTGTTTATGTCTTTCCAAGCTCTTTCAACCTTCCCTTGTAACTTCAGACATGCCTCATCATATGTACATTCATTCTCCTTCATGTATAGCTGAACACTTGACGCAACATGTCCTCTCTCTTGCTCAGACTGAACACATCATGAGAGAGAGAGAGAGAGAATACACCATCAGATACCATAATGCAAAAGTACTGCTTATATGTGAAATGTTAGAAACTCAAAACTCAGAAGCCTAGTTTGAAACTTGAAAATTCAGCTCATCACTCAAACCGATTAACTCGGGTGACTCATCCAAATTGACGATTTTGTTTTACTTTTTTTAGTATTCCAGCCAAGGGGACTGGGACTCAAGAGAGAGCCCACATACACATAGGAACGTAACCCACTCAAGTGGGAAGGATGCTCGCACAAGCAAGAAGAAAGTCCACACAAGTTGGAAAGGAGCTCGCATGACGTACCCAGGGTTCGAACCCCGGGCAACCAAGTAAGAACGCGCTCCTTACCACTCGGATCCCACTCTAGTAAGGAGCCATTCTTATCCAAATTGCTGATTTATGGTACTAGTGGACCCAGGCAAGTCAGTACCAGTTTTTGAACTATTGTTACAAGTCCCCCTTTGGTTCTTTGAATTATTGCATACCTTGTTTGATTGGATGTCATCCTTGACTCTGGCAATGGCGGAACAAGCCTTGATGAGCTGAGGTGTGCTCATGGCCCATTCCAAGGCTTCCTTCGTCACTATTTCTCCCATGCCAACCATTGAAACTACTGACACAAGAGGGTAGCCACTAGTGACCAAGGCAAGTCTCATGTACTCAGAATATGATGGCAAATACCCTGAGTGGAACCACTGGGCTTCTTTGTAGTAGGCTTGCGAGACTTCTTTGAACTGAAAGAATAAAAAATTGAAAAATATAGAAATTTATAACTTCATCAAATGTTAAGTGCCTATTTGTTTTCATTAATTTTTAAGTAGTTAAAAATGAAGCGCAAAGATTAGATATTCATTCCCTGTGATGCTCATTTGTGGAAATTTGCCATTGATCTTCATTTTTAACTGTCTCAAAAGAAAAATCCAATGTATTGAATTCTTGTGTATTTTAACGCAAACAAACAGGCCCAAAAAGTAGGAGGATGGGTACGTCGATGCTGCTAGCTGTTGTGTTAAATTTTTTTAGTTTGGGTTGGGTCCTGAATGCGTCTGGGACAGCTTAAGCAAGACCCATTTACCCAGCAGGCCAAAAGTTGGAAACCCAAGCCCGAATCAATCATAAGTCATGCAACACTGAAAAAGAATTGCAGGACATCTTACAGCTTCTTTTAAGTAGTATATACGATATGATTGTCCTTCCTCTGCTAATTCCTTCTCAAATTCATCAACACAATCTAATACTTCAAGAAAATGCACTTTCATGTAGTCTGGTAGTTGATCTGCTGCCCCACGATCCCACCTGTAAATACTATCTACCCCAGTAAGAAAATAGTAGATTATCAATTTTAGAGAGAGAGAGAGAGAGAGATGATCCGAAAAAAAAAAAACCTTTGGATTGCATCAGTGAAAGGCCCAAGTTCCTCTGGGGTAGCATAAACATCATAAATGTCATCCATCACTGATGTCAGGTATATTATCTTTGTTGCCATCATTCTTCCTCGAGAATACTGTGGTTGATAATAAACTTCTAAGATCCAAAAGTAACACTCGACGAGTCTATCTCTTATGAAAGGAAGCTTTCTGGTGAAATCAATCTTCTTCCACCACCTATAGAAAGAGACATCGCCATTAATGGTTTTCGATGACGAAATGCTGGCAAAAATAAACAGGATGAGTGGCAATCTTGAGGTAAAGGTATGGAAAGATTCTGATTATTGATAAGGGATGAATCCAATACCCGCCAATTCTCCTCCCCAACCCAAATTGTTGGGTTTAATTTTTAATAATGCCTTTAAATTGTTTTGATTAGATGAATGTCAAATTGATGTGAGCCTCAATTCATTTTGGGGGAGTTCTAGACCACAAACGGGTTTCAATTAACATGTGCTTGTGAGTACTTCAAGCAATGCTTGCTGGATCATGATCAAATAAGCATGCTCTTTTACGAATAGGTGAACGTATCTTTATGGGGCCCACCTAGGCAAATGACATACATGGGGTAAGGAGGTGAAATGTAGAGGAAGGTTTGAACGTGCACACATAAATGAGAGAGAGAGAGCGAGAAAATTACCTAAACACTGATTAGTCAAATTGATTATGAAAAAAATAGAATTGATGGATTAGAGTGCAGTATATTTTTTTGATAAAATCACCCTTGTGAATATATCGTTACGTACATACCCATATCGTTATCCATTGATACCCATTTTGCATATAACTGATATTTTAGTTGGTCATTTAAACATTTATGCTAAAAAGATTTTCTTTATTTAAAAGAAAAAAACACTTTGAAGCTAAAACAGAGACACGAGACAATAGAAACAAAACAGAGAAAGCATAAAAGGAAGACAAAGTAAAAGATGGCACAAAATGAAGAGGAGAAAGGTAGAAAAGCTACCAGCTTCAACAACACCATCGGTCAAACCCATTCTACATTAGTTAATCTCACATTGATAACCATGAACTGGGTTTTTTTTTTCCAAAAAGAGTTGGATTCGTTAGACAAAAGAAAAAAAAAAAAAAAAAACCTTTTAAGATATTGAAAAGGAAGATCAATAACGACCACGGACTATCAAAGGCTTCATGGAGCTTGGAGGAAAGAAGGTTTTCAAAAAGTAGAAAGATGGTTGACTGTAGCATCTCAATATTAAGAGAAGAAAAAATGAGAAAAGAATGATCCTTTTAAATATGTATTATCCCAACAGATCTGATGTGTCCATTCGTACGTCCCAAGCATATATATACTTGTTCTCTTAGTTTTTGATATTCGAAGAAACTTTATTGAAAACTGAGATGGAGAAAGCAAAACGTTGATTTTGTTGGTGGGATATATGTAAAATGGGTTTTAAGTGGATAAAAATTAATATCATTACGTATGTAGTAATATCATCATGAGGCTAATCTTGTCCAAGAAAAGTATTGCACCCTAATCCATCAATTTTGTGTTCTATAATATTTCGTCTAATCGGTGTTTAAGGCTTTTTTTTTTTAGTTCATGATCAAATCAAATGTATCTATCTTGTATGTGTTAAGGCGAGTTTTCACTGAAATATGATTTTTTTTTTGTCCCCCAGCAAAGGGAGCTGAGACCCAAGAGACGCGGGAAGAAAGCCCACACAAGTAGGAAAGGAACTCGCACAAGCGGAAAGAGGTGACGTATCCGGGGTTCAAACCCCGGACAGCCAGGTAATAACTGACGCTCCTTACCAATCTGGTAATAATCCATTCTTACTGAAATATGGTTTGGTGTTACCATAGGATCGATCAAGTATATTATACTTGATTAAAAATATAAAAAAATCATGTATTTTTTGCAAAATGAATATGATGGTGGGAAAGTCTTCAAATAAAGAAGAAATTATAAACAATCCATGCGGGGGTGGATTGAACCTTCACTTACTTTGGATTGAATTTTACAAAAAAATTATGGTTAAGTCAGCATTAAACTTTAAATCAAGGGATATAATTTGCCGGGGCTAATTTTTTGGCACCCCCTTATATAGAAGGAAATCTTTACATCTAACCCTACCATGGATAGACATGCATATTAGTGGGCCCACGAGCAGGACTGCATATGAATAATATGCAGTCTACTCAAAAGAGAACATTCTCCATCTATACAAAGGAGAAATTTCGGGTAAGGTTGTGCGCAAATAGCTTAGAGCTGGCATAGGGCTCACCCAAAAAGACCTCTTATGATCAATCTAAAAAATCTCCTCTGACCAAATTTGAGTGGGACACTATCATCCCTCTCTAGTGTCACTGACCCCATGGTTTTTACACTTTTCCGAATGGGATTTGATCGTTGGATTGATATAAAAAAAATAATGCATTCTAAAACTATTAAACTTGAGGGCCACAAAATCAAGGCCTAAGAGTGATCTAATGGACATGAAATTTTGTATATATGTGAATCATATCGAGATCTTTCAATCCCCACCTTCCATAAATTGATGTGGCCCAGTGGGCCCCACAAGGCTGTGCACCATTTGTTAGATGTGTATATATATTTATATATATATGAGAGAGACAGAGAGCAGAATTCTCCTATAATTTAGTACTCCATGGAAGCACTTTCAATTAAGTTCATGAAACTCACCGTGAGATGTTTCCTAGTTCTCTTTTGTGCAATGACTGAAGCATGTTGAAATCCTAGCAGGGCGTCATTTCTCTCCTCTTCATAAATTGAAATATAGCACCTTGCTTGTAGCCTTTGAACTCGTTTTTGCAGGGGCAATTCTAGAGCGAGCTTAACTAGAGTGGAAAGAGGTGAGCTTAGATGATGAACTGCTAACTGAAGATGATCTCTAGCAAATTTATTGGCTTCATCCAAGATGTCTTCTTCATATGTTCCCAGAAAGGATGCTTCGTACAAACTTAAGAGACTTCTAATGTCACGAGCTAAATTTGCCTTGAAATTCCCCGTGTTGTCCTTAAACTTGCAAAATACATCTGTTTCAAATTAAGCAACATTTTAATTATCATTTTTATACAATCATGGTTTAAAATAATGGTTGTTAGGTATTGATTTCACCCATTATTGACCATGTTTTTGTCACCGCTTCCATCAGCAATGACATAAATAATGACAGTTAAAAAGTTCGAATTGAAAGACTTTACCGTGGAAGTAGTCCTAAAATGATCGATGTCTGGTCTGGCAGGTGGCAAACTGTGGTTAAGCTTCAAATACTTAGAATGAATTAATGACGAGATTAATACTTAATATAGAGACCTTGTCACATTCGATCGATTCTCTACTTTCAAATGAAATTAGAATTATTAATATTTATTTTCACTTAAACTAGGTTGAGCACAATCACACAGTGGATTAATACAAGCAGGAAAGAATTTTCCATCAAGAGGAGGTTAAAAAAAAAAGAGATGCATTAATGAGCTCAAAGCCTTCACAAGATATAAAAGAAGATTGTGTATTAACCATTTAAGAAGTCTTATATTTACCAATATATATATTCAAAAAATTATTTTCACTATATATATATATAGGAAAATACTCCTATGAGAGATATCTCTCATCTTATATGAGAGATAGGAGTGACTATATATATTAGAAAATGCTCCTATATATGAAAGTAACTCTCAAACTATTAGTGTTCTTACTCTCATAATAGTGTAAGAGTTACTCTTACAAGAAATGATAGATCCAGGAATTTCTCCCAAAGGGGGCAAAGAAGAATTAAAACCTTCAATAAATAAAAAAATAATTTATAAAAATGGTAACAAATTATATTAACATAAACACCTATATATCAATTAGTCATTCAATTACATAAAATAAGATCCTTTTTTACAATTGTTCTCGATGCATTTTCATATTTTGGAAGTGTTGCAAGTATACAGAAAGATGATACTATGTGGGATTCACCTCTTCTCAACCCTTCATGAATTTACCTATATGATAGAGTTTAAGACTATCAAGGTCTCATCTAGTAATAAGTATTTGTTTCATCACGGTCTGATTTTCATCATTACCATCAATGTTTGTCAATTAGGATTGATAATTAGTGACCTTTTTATTTTACTTTTTTTATTTTTTATTTATAAAACTACTTTTTTGTATGATATCATAAAGACACAACCAATCATGTACTCAATCAGACAATGGGCCCCACTTTTATTTATATGAAATTCACGAGTATATCAATATTAGAGGGGACGGTGTTCATTTTGAACGGTTTGAATTATAATTATTTGGGCCCTACAATAGGTTTCCAAAAATCTGCAAGTTAGCATATAATAGAAGTTTTTTTTTATATATTTCTAACCTATAAAAAGACAGCAGGCCATAAAATAATATAGTGGGCATTTATTCTTGCTAGTCTAATCTATCCATTTACATAGCCCGATAGCTCTAGAGTTTCAACCAAATCTAACCAAAATCATGAATATTCTTGGCAAATTTCTAAATAACATGGTATAAAAAAAATCTCACAACATAAAATAAAGAAAAGATAAATAACATAAAAAGTAATTGTATTTAACAAAAATACACAAGACATGAAAAAGGTTTAACATTTGCATTTAAAGATACTCATTAAAGAGGCATCAATTGAACTCAAGCAAAATACGAAAAAAAAAAAAGATACAAAAGAAACAAAAGACAAGATGAGTTTTTTCAATTACTTGTATAGATATATAATTGAGAACAAATGCAAAAGAGTTAAGTGTTGAAGAATGAAGGATGAGACAATAGGTAATGACGTGCACAATAAAAAAAAAGACTAGTACTTGTATTTGAAAAGCCAAGAGAGAATTAAGGCAAAAAACAAAAGAGGAGATAAACAATTGTCGTATAAAGAGAGTCCTAAAAAGACTTGCTTTTGAAGAAATGAAAAGGAGAGTTTTTCCCCAACTCCTACTATGATTTTATTACTTAGGCTTTGTTTGGTATCTCTACTCTTTTTGTGATAGACCCATTAAAATAGAGTCATTAAAAAAAGATCTATAAAAAAGAGGCTAGAATCAAAAGAAGTGTTTGATAATGCAAAGATTTATGTTAATTAGACATTTTATATTAATGGTTAAAAGTTTTTTTATAAATTTCTCGATATCCACATAGTATCAAGCCTTAAGAATTGACCATATGGCCGTGTTCAGCCTTCCAAAGAGATCTAACGGTTTAGATCTTGTGTTTAGGGCCCACATTATCTAAAAAAATGCCATCCAATGTCTCACTTTTTTGTACATCTCGAGATTGGTGATGATCCAACGGCCGAAATTTGGTTTCATAGACGTGTTTGAACTTTTAAACTTTTGAAATGGTTTGGATCTACATTTACACTCCTAGAAATAATTAAAAAAAATAGAAAAACGTTACTGCTCATGGACAAATTCAATATTGAGCATAATACATTAATGGCCAATATTTCTTAGCAAATATATCGAGATCCACAAGCTATCAAGCCTTGAAAATTGACCACATAGCCATTCTTAGCCTTCCAAAGAGATCTAACGGTGTGGATTTTGCGCTTGGGGCCCATAAATTCTTGATAATTATATCCAATGGATCACATTTTTGGCACATATCTCAAGATTGATGATCGTTCAACGACTGAAATTTGGTGTTATGGCTGTGTTTGATTTTGTGAACATTTTCAACGATTTGAATATTGATTTATACTCTTAGATTTTGCGAAAAAAAAAGGACCAGCCCGTGAAGGGGCAGGAATACTATTCATCCGCCTCTTTTTTTTTCCTCTACTTGCTACATGCTATCAATGATGGGCCGTGGGAAATAGAGACAATGCCTCTACTTCTCTACCAAAAAAATAAAAATAAAGGCTGCCAAACCCTGGCAAACGCCCCTATTTTTAAAATCTATACCCGATTTAGAGATTTTATGAAATAGAAGCAAAAATTAATGATGACAAATAAGGGCTTAGTTGTAGCAAAAAGGTGAGGATGGGCAAAAAATAGTTAAAACACAAAATTGCTCATAGAAAAAATTTAAAACACCACATCCCCCTACGAGAATTTAAAAAATATACCCCATCCTCGATCGCTCTAATGCGCATCCGGCCCTTCTCACAAGAGCATCTCCCGTTCTTGGGAGAGTGTATTGGCCAAAGCCTAAACCTTTGCACATCAGCCGATACATTGGTGCTTCACTGATATATGGGTTTGTTTTGGCTCTAAACTTTTCAAAAGTAATAGAAGAATTAAGAAAAAACCTACTATGATGGATGTAAACAAAATAAATAAATATATATAATATAAAGTTTGGGAAAATAAAATCTCAACGTATTTAATTTTGAACTAAACACAAGAAAAATTGATACCTATCTTGGTCCTTCAGTCCAATTTAAAACCAGAAATTAATTCGGTTCCAGCTGACTTTTAAAACCAGATCGGTTATTTTATTTGATCATCCAATTTAAAATTTTGGATCAAATGACTAAGAACATTAGATATTGGATCTAATCATTGGCATGAGTTCCGCCTCCCTTGAAACGGTACTTACTAGGTGAGACATTGTAACCATGTTGTCTCAGAAGTCGAAATTGGAGAGCCACAGCATGCAAATCTTCGCCATCATTTAGCCCATCAACCCATGCATTGTACCACCTTTTTAGCTTCTCCTCGATCTCGGTTTCAAAGTGATAGGCCACTCCAAGCCGTTGGATAGAATCAATCAAATTCATTTCTACCAATGGATCACTAGCATTTTGGAGCATCCTCCTTACTTGGTCCTTCAGTCCTTCAGCCCTTATTTTGATCGCTTCATCAAGCATCTGTTTCAATGCCTTACAAGTTAGCCAGGATAGTGGTGTTGGATATTGTTGGTGTGGATGTGTAAGTTGGATGCATTATATATTTTGAAAGAATCCGTGTGGAAATAATGTCAATTAGTGTAGAAGTTTTTACGGTAGAATCTAGAAAATGATTGATTGAACATACAAATAGGTGCATCAATAGCGTTATTTTCATTCACTTGCTACATTCAAGGAGAAACAATCAACAAAAGGTCCGATAATCTTCTCTCTAGTTTGGTAGACGAGTGTGCAAAGCCTTCCACTGCCACACGGTCTGTGGAATAAAGGGAATTCGCTCGGTCTATAACAACAGATCGTGAGCCTGATGATGATCTAATAAACTAGCCAGGCCTGACCTTGGCCATTCCAATGGTCCCGTGGATCCATGTTTTGTGGCAAATGAATGCATATTTCGTGGCAAATAACCTGGACTATACTTACATAGTCATGGGGAGAGGATTGCAGAAAGAGGTCGCCCCAAATGTTAGGGTGATAATTGGCAGATTTTCGAACTGGGTTAGTCTTTCCACTGCTCTCAGAGGAGTATGCATTGGGAACATCTGAGTGGCCAGAACCAGAAACAAGAGCCATGAGAGAAGTAGTAAGGAGTAAGTTGGAAGGAAGTAAGGGGGATAAAGAGACCTCCAGTAAAAGATTGGTTAGGAACATGTCTATATATAGAAATTTTATGCCAGTGTCCTGTGATATACTGATATTATAGGCTAGATGGTCAGGAATAAATGAGAGCGTGATTAGTCACCAAACCATGGGCTGGTCGTACGTGCATGTGTTTCACGGTTTCGTAATGGGAACCAATCTGGAGAGGATTCCAGATGAGAACTACCTACCTTCCAGAAGGAAGAAAAAAGAAAAAAGAAGGTTACTTCTTGGTTGATAGATATTCCCTAAGCTGGTTGCAAGCAGTGGCGGACTCAGAATTTTTGTTTGAGGGGGGCTTCAAAAAAAAGTTTTATTCAAAATGATAATTTGAAAGATGAGTTTTAGTAACGGCCAAAATGATATATGTTACACGAGTTTTAAGAGCTATTAAAAAAAATCATACTAGTTTCTTATAACACCATATGATATAAAAAGCCAATACTATGTTAAGTTCTCTATTCTCGTTCTTCTATCCTTCCAAAATAAAGCTCTCCTTTTGAAATGAATGAACCCAAGACAACCATTGCCCCACTCTTCCTAACCACTATATATAACTAAAAAAAAGAAGAAGAAAATAGTCAAAAGAAAGGTGTTAATCAGTTTAGCGATTTTTTTAGAGGGAGAGAGAGTTTGGGGAAATAGATGGGGGCTGGACTAGTTAGGCTTTAGGAACCTCATGGACATTTTGCCAATTGGGTGGGGGCTTCAGCGGCCACATGCCTATATGTGTGTCCACCACTGGTTGCAAGGTAAAATAATCTATTATACCATACTAGGAGTTATAATCGAGCCAAGCCAGGCCTGAACCCTCTTACTGAAATCCACATAAAAACCATTCAAGTATTGTTGTTTTGGCCTGGACTTTGTAGGCTTAAGTGGAATTTAGACCAGGCTTGAGCTTGAACCTCAAGTATCCGAATTGGGCATTGATATGGAAATTATACATGTATATTTATGATTCATACATATATAATTAGTAGTATAGCATACATGTATGCAATATCTATTAACACGGGCACAATCACAGAATCTTTCGCATTTCTGTAAAGCCTCACAATATGGTTCTGAGGGACATTTTCTATCAGGTGAGAACTCGGGCTTTGTTCTTGAAGATCAATGTGCCATCTACAGTTGCTGCTAAATGGGACCTCCCTTCGAATAGCAAAATGTCAATTGAGGTGCCTACTTTCGTGAGAAAAGAAAATTGGAACTACTTTATCTCTTCACGGAATGGTTTTGCTATTGGAATATATAGAGATCATCAAGGTGGAATTATTTGGTCTAGATCAACAGAGCAAGACAACATTTTTTATGCGACAACATTTAAAGGTTCTACCTCTCTGCCTTCTATTTTTCCTTAGGCGGTTTGTAGCATTTCCCAAGGGTTGTTATAACTTTGATTTATTTATTATTATATCAAACCTTACCTTGTAAAAGAAATATCTATTAACACAATAAATCAATATAATTTATATTGTATTCTAATAATTAATATCACTCAGGGTTTACCCCTGCCCGAATTTGTGCCTAGCAAATCGAACCTTGTCTTGAATGGCTAAATAATTAATGGTTGATATAACAGCACGAACCATAGCAATTGGTTTCATCTTCATTTAATTTTACAAATTATATTAAAAATTATACATAATAGAAGACCCTATAATCCACATTTAAATATTTTTTTAAAAACTAACATGCAAATGAAATTTAAAAATATAATACAATGCATTACAATACTGATCATCAATATTTAACCCGGTTATACATGCGGCTTGTTATTAAAGACTGCATTAATCTGCCATATAAGATAAAATATGACTTTGCAGTAAGACACTTGATCCATCCCCAAAGATGTAAAATGTAGTGTCCTTTTCTTTTTGTGAGGTTTTGCGGGTCAGGTGGGATAGGCTGGTTAATTTTGAACCGACCCATCAGAAACGGGTCAAAATCGTGTCAGGTTAGTGTTGGATAGGTGGGTTTGGTCAAGCTTTTCCGGTGCTAGCTGGAAGTCTTTGCTTGATAGCACCCTCTACATGGGCACCCATGTACATTAAGGATAATTCTTCCTTTAAATTTGAATTTTAATGCTTGGACTCAACCTAACAATTTTGATCTGGCTAGAGGTAAAACTTGTTAAATAGAGAATTCCATTATAGGATGGAACTGTCATAATACCCATTAAATACTGGAATATTTAGGGTAACTCACTTTATAGTCCTTGCGTAGAAACACATTAATAATCACACTGAAAGTCCTCTTTCTAGAATGGATGCTAGCTAGTCCAAAAATTAATCAATGCAGCGAAATCAAAAAAGTAAACTAGCAAATAGATCTACCAATCACACACCGCCACAAAATGATAGGCACAATATTTTATGTGGAGACCCTATCGAGGGAGAAAAATCATGATCTGAAATCAAACACTATTTGAGCGATTACAAGATATACTCACAGCTCCCTTTCCTAGTCATTTCGCCGACCTAAGGACTGTAGTTGTTTTTGCACAACTTCTCTTGTTGCCACGACTTTCCGCCCACCGCTCCTTGTACTTGACTCAGCAACACCTTGAGAATCAAGATAATCAGATCTTCTACGAGAAGGTAGAAGCAGCAAACCTTCTAGAGCAACTCTTTAGCACAGACTTTTCATAATGGCTTTGGAGAATAATGAATATCTCATAGGGTTTTCTCACCTCAGAACAAAGAGAGAACAGCTTCTTGTCTTCTTAATCTTCACTTAGGGTTGAAAGAAACACCCTTTTATATTGCCAAAAATTCGTGCCTTAGTGTTAGAACACAAATAGGACTAAAAGTCGAAACACCAGTTGAAAAAGGAAACAAATCCGCGCAGCCCAATTTGGAAATTTCCTGACATCCGATCGATCGGGTGAAGTGTCCGATCGATCGGGTATGCACCGTCTCTCGATAAATTTAAGTTCAGCCTGTTAATTGAGAGCACTGCCACATCCGATCGATCCAATCTTTATCCGATTGATCGATTCTCTGTTTGTCTTTCATTTTTCTTCTTTTCTTCGCTTTAGATCTTCCAGTGACATATCTACAGTCCATTCTAAAATAAATAGAAAAGTACAACTCAATGGACCCAGAGTTTTGTCCAACCCATGAATTAGCCAACACACTAAAAATCCTAACACGCACATAATAGAAAGTAGAAGAGAGTTATAAATCCCATCAACAGAACAACCATATGTTGCATAGATCAAGAGATCAAACAATCTTATTATTCATCTATGTATTTACAATATTATTATGCTTGTATTATTCAAATATGATCTTATGATAGATGCACTAGGTCTTTACGATTGAGAAAGCTTGCAAAAAGATTAGATCCTAGGAACAACTCCTGAAATCCCCCGAAAAGAAAGTAGTACTCCTCAACTATTGATCAGTCAATGGAAACATGTGTAGCGTGTGCGAGCGCATGAGTTTGTATTTCTTGAAAATCAATATATATATAGCCTCTCCTCAGCTTATGTGCGGGATACCATCATCTCAAACATGCCAAATGCATGTGTGACAGGAAAGATTTCATCATATTTCATCACCCGCCCAATTTTCGTTTTGCCGATTGGGCCCTCTATCTCAAAGTCTTCACTCCCAATCTCTCTCCTCACCGAAACCCTCTCTCTATTAGGGATTTTGTATGTTGCAATTTGATGAATGCATGATCATTTTAGCATCATTTGGATTTTCACATATGCATTGATTTTAAATATATTGAAATCATGAATTTTCTGGTTTTATAACTTTCAAAACTTGTTTTTCATGCATGATTTGGAGTTTTTAATATTGGATGCATAAGTTATTGAAAATTTAGTTTAGTCCCGCATGCCTATAAACTTAGAATTTCATATCATGTTAGGCATTGATAGGTTCATGTTTTGAAAAAACACTTTAAGATTGATTTCAACATGAATCTAAGTATGATTTCCTTGGCCCAAAGCTCCCACTAGCAAAACACTTTTGAGTAGCTCTTTGCATAATTTTTGAAAATTGGTGCTATAGCATTTTTGCTACATTACTTTGCTATATTATTTTTTGCTACTGTAAATTCGGTAAACTGAACTCTAGACATCCCAAACCTTCACCGAACCCAGTTTGGTTCAAGTTGCAGAATGGTTAGCCATTTTTTTACCGTTGGGAGTTCAATTAACCGAACTGTAAGTCATTTAACCGACCAGAGAGCCTTTGGAGGCCATTTTGCTATAAATCTGAGCATCTTCCTTGGGATTTGGAGGAACACAATTGAATCTTTTAAGGTGTTTTGGAGCCTAGGGAAGTAGAATGAGTTAAGGAATGCTTGAGGGTCATTTGAAAAGCTAAATCTTCGGTTCATTAGTAAAACCAATCTAAGTAAGCTTTGTTTTCCCTATCATATGTTACATGCTTTGTTTAATTTATTGGTAAATCAATTTAGCATGCTAACTATGATTTGTTGAATCCATTACATGTATTTCATTTTTTTATTACTTTGTTGTTTTAGATTCTTCATTTAGATTCAAACCAAGTTAGTTTTAATTTTCATATCATAATAGTTTCATGATTGGTTTAAAACTTTGATTTCTCACATAGCATGAATCTCACTACTTGGTTGAATCTCTTGTTATTTTCATACCTTGAAACATATAGTTAAATTGCTTTATTTTGGAAATAAAAAGTTTATACATCACATTTTTTAGTTTTGGAAACTTTCATACAACTTGTAAGTATTTGAGTCATATCATTATCAAGTTGTTTTTCATACAACATGTGATTAGAAGTTTCACTTCAATCAAAACATTTGTGTTTTAAACTTTCAAAAGCCCTTAAGCTTACATTCATTGAGCTATCATTTTCAAACTTGATTGAAGTCATCATGCATACATATAGAGCATTCATGTTTGCATTGATATGGTGTACGTGTTGGGTTAGTTTTTCACTTTTATATCCGCCTAATTAAAAGGCATTGTAATTGAGTCTAAATTGTGATCTCTTCAAGTGTATTGTAGACACATCTTAGACACAACAAATCTTAGGGTTATAGGTTAGTGCTTACCCTTAGAAAAGCAGAAGTGTAAGGTTAGGGATGAACCATAAAATCCAAGAGGTTATTGCTTAGCCTTGGAAAGCATAGTGTAAAGGTTATTGCTTAGCCTATTGAAAAGCATAAGGTAGTGGGAAATCCGGTGGGTGTTGGATCACAAGTCGGTAGTGGATGTAGACATTGAGGTCAAACGACTATAAATCATTGTGTTATGTTGTATGCTTTTGTGGTGATTATTTTAGTTAGCTTCCATACTTTAGTTCTATATCATCACTTGTGACTAATTGATTTAAGAAGTTAGAATTTATCATAATTGGTCACTAATTCCATGTCACCCTATTCACCCCATCTAGGGTTCGGATCCCGGACTTTCAATCTCTTCTCTCTCCTCTCCGAAACCCATCTCCCAAGTATCTCGTCTCTCCGTCGCAACTCCTCTCTCTTACTTGTCTCTTCTCATCTCGGCGTCGTCTCGTCTCTCTTCTCTCTGAACTTCGTCACTCATTGCAAACAGAGGCTCTTGCAAGAAGAACTAAAGCTCTTTCTCTCCTCTCCGTCGCACAACAGAACTCTCAAAACCTACTTCTTCTCTCTCAAAACCATATTCTATCTCTCCTCTCCATCACACAACAGAGCTCTCAAAACCTTTTTCTTCTCTCTCAAAACCATATTCTATCTCTCCTCTCCGTCACACAACAGAGCTCTCAAAACCTTTTTCTTCTCTCTCAAAACCATATTGTTTGTCTCCTCTCCATCGCACAACGGAGCTCTCAAGCCCTCTTTATTCTCTTTCAAAATCTTATTCTCTCTATCAGCTCTCCATCGCACAACATAGTCTCTCCCATCTCGCTTGCTTCAATGACGCCATTGGATTTGATAAAAACCAAGAAGATGATCCTAAGCAGCTTGTCGCCGAAGAAGAAAACCTTCCCAGATTTGTTGAGGACCTGTGTTCTGTCGTCACCAGTCACCATTCACGGAGAAAAAAAGGGACTTCAGATCCCTTCAATTTAGATAGATGTCGCCGAGGAAGAAAGCCAACAGGCTGCCTTGCCGGATTCTGTTGCAGACATAATCGAAAGGAAGAAAAAAGACCTAATTTTGGGTTTGATTCATATCAGTTTGCATTTCTAGTCATTAGAGCAACATGCTCATAACCCATTTTCCTCTAGCGGTTGTTATTTGGATCACCAATTCCTGGTCTCATTATTGAAGATAAATGCTTTATCTTTAATCTTTGGATTTACTTTTTTCACATCCTAACAATAATTGAATACATAGGGGGATGATATGAGAGAGGCGCTCTGTCAATTATCTTCAAGCCCTTCTATTTTATTGCAACATTCTAATTGTATTCTATGATTGCTTTCTTATTAATTGAGACTTCATTAGGAGAACTTAGGGTCAACACTATCTGGTGTTGTTTCAGATGCTTACGTTAAAATTTCCTCAATTTGTGATAGACAGATTTGGTAAATTTTTTTGACGTTTGTAGCAATTATTTTCTGTAGCAATGCTTTTGCTGGTGAAGTTTTCCCATATCCAATGTCCACAACTTAAATATAAGGGCGCCCTAGAGATGTCAAATGGGCCGTGCCGGCCGGCCCGCCAGTCAATGGGCCATGGCACGGCGCGACCCACTGGGCACGGCCCATGACGCGGGCCGTGCTGGGCCGAGCGTTGCAGGCCCGCTGGCCCATTTGGCACGGCCCGCCAGGCCCGCCAATCCCTGCGGCCCGTCGGGCCACCCAGGATCGGCCCGTCGGCACGCCAGCCCGTCAGCCCGCCAGGCCCGCCCAACAGCAAAAAAACGGCTATATTTGAAAAAAATATCATTTTACCCCCCCCCCCCCCCCAAACAGCTATAAAACAGTCATATAAGGGCTATTTTGTGTCATTTTTCATTATACTAAGTCTATAAATACCCTAACCCTCCCATTCTCATTCCTCACCAATTTACACACTCATTTCTCACCAATTTACACAACTCTCTCATTCTCTAACTCTCTCTCAAAGCATTCAACTCTTTCACTCTCTCTAAGAAGTTTTTGGAGGACCAAAGATCAAGTCATCAAGAGACAAGATTAAAGGGGCCTTCAAAGATTTAGAGGTATTTATATTATTTAGATTTGAGATTCCATATATATATAAGTTTATATTATATTATATTAACTCTCATTTTCTCCCCTTTCTTATAATAAATTATCATAAAAGAAGGCTATTAGCATATTATTGTTATTATTTATAAATTTATTTTTTTGAAATATGGCTAGAAGATTTCCCACAGAATCTTCTTCCGTTAATTTAGAGGTAGAAGAAGATTTTATTGAATTACAAGCTGAAGTAGGTGATTTACCACCACCCTTTCCTCAGAGTTCCCATAAACCAAACAAGAGGAGTAGAACTTCAGCAGTTTGGGATATATATACAAGGTATGATGTTATTGAAAATGGAAAGAATGTTGCAAAGGCAAAATGCAAATTGTGTGGTAAGATTTATAGTGCCCAGTCAAAAGGGGGTACCGGCCATTTGTCAAGACATAGGAAAACATGTTTAGTAAAGCATAAGCCAGAGAATGCAGGGACAGGGGGGCCTGGTTCACAGACCCAAGTTTCTACTACTAGTAGTGGTAGTAGTAGTAGCAGTTTGGGTTTTTTTTTTTTAATGCACAAAGTGCTAGACAAGGTCTTGTTAAAATGATTATTTTATCCGAATTACCATTTGCTTTTGTTGAAAATGAGTTTTTTGAACAATGGGTCCAGCAATACTGTCAACCATAATTTCACAGTATTTCAAGAAATACAGCCAGAAATGATGCTATTAGACTCTGGCAGGAAGAGAAAATAAATATAAATAATTATTTTGCAGAAATTCCTGATAGAATATCCATAACCACAGATATGTGGACTTCTAAAGGGGGTGATAGTTATCTTTGTATTACTGCATATAATATAGATGCAAAATGGATTATGAATAAACGTATACTTAGTTTTAGCACTCTTGAATGGCCACACAATGGAACTAGGATAAGTACATTAATTTTAGAAAAACTAGATGAATATAATATTAAGGAAAAAGTTTTATCTGTAACTTTAGATAATGCCAGTAATAATACAGTGGCTATTGAATTAATGAGAATGCAGATGCCACTTGCAACTTTGATAGATAGTTCTATCTTTCAAAATAGATGTGTATGTCACATCTTAAATCTTATTGCAAAGGTTGGTTTAAAGCATATTATAAGTTACACATATGCTATTAAAGACATTGCTAGATTTATTTTTTGCTCCGCACAAAGAAGACAATTGTATGCCCAAATATGTGCGAGGCAAGGCGTATCAGCTATTAAAATGCCTAAAGAAGTAGAACATAGATGAAACTCTATGTATGATTTGTTAAACAAGGCACTTTCTAGGAAAAATACTTTGAATGAATTTTGTGCTTTTCATGCACAAGATTTAATGATTAGTGATGAACATTGAGAGTTATGTGCCCATATAAGAGATTTATTAGAACCTTTTTATACTTCAACATTATTTTTTTCCAGGATATATTATCCCACATCTAATGAAGCTTTAAATATTTTTTTTTAAAATTACTTTACAATTCAGTAGATTTAGAGATCATTTTTTACTTGGTATCACTATTAGAGACATGGAAGAAAAACTTAATAAATATTGGAAAGAGGCTCCAGTGACATTTTCTTTAGCTGCTGTATTTGATCCTAGGTTAAAATTAAGTGGTGTACAGTTTTTTATTGATGGAATAAATAAAAATATGAATTATATAGATTTAAATATTTTTTCAAATATAAGGGCAAATTTACAAGCACTTTTTCAATTTTATTGTGAGCAAATGGGTACAGCTGGGCTTAGTATGAGCAATTCAGAAGTCCAGCAGACAAGTGTTGGTGAGTGGGATGTGTGGTATTCTTCCCTGTCCACGGACATGGTATCCAGCTCAAGCTCAAGTAATAACACTGTGACCGGAGTTATCATCGTATCTTGACGTAGATGTTATACGGATGCAAGATGCATCTAGCTTTGACCTTTTAGCCTGGTAGAAGCAACAAGAAATCATTTATTCGGTGTTGGCAGCCATGGCTCGTGATCTATTGACTATTCCTATGTCTTCTGTACCATCAGAACATACTTTTAGTGCAGGTGGACGTGTAGTAGATGACAGAAGAACAAATCTCACTGAAGAAATGGTGGAGTGTTGTGTTTGCCTACGAGACTGATATTTGGCAGATAAGAGGAAGCAAGAGTTAACATCATTAATGGAAGATTTTGATCCAGCAGAATACATTAGTGGACTACAAATCTGATTTTTTACTTTTTTCTTCATTGTAATTTATAAGTTTTTCATTCTTTTTTTATTTTTATTTTCTAAAAAGATTGTAAGGTTTTGAAGAAACCTTCAAGAAGTTAAGATCCAAATGGTTCTCTCTTCTCAGTGGAGTATGTCGAGTTTGACCGAACCACTTAAATATCTTTGTCATTCTCCCTGTTTGTGTTCTAATTTTTATTTTTAATACTGATAAGAAAAAGAAAATTCATATATAGTACTTAAGTAATATGTGAAAAATATCTATAAATTAATTTGAACCACTCAATCATTTGTTAAATGTTTGTATAAGTTTAAATATTTAGAAAAGTAACTATTGAAAAACTAATTTGTCTATTTGATCGAAAATTAAATTCAAACCTATGTCATTACGGACTTACGGTAACTCCATCAAAAAGAAGAAAAAGAAAAAAAAAAAAAAAACGCCTGGCCTGCCAGCCCGCTGGCACGGCCCGCTACAGCCCACCCCATTGCGGGCCGTGCCACTGGGCCGTGCCGTGCCGGCCAGCTAGACGGGGCGGGCCGTGCCGGCCCGGCCTATGGCACTGGCGGGCCACAATTTTAGCGGGCCGTGCAGTTTGACATGTCTAGGGCACCCACTCCTATCTCTCATATAAGTTGAGAGATATCTCATATAAGGTGAGATATATCTCTCATAAGAGCATCTCCCTATATATGTGTATGGCATCTTACATAAGACCTTGTATTTCAACGTAACCTCTAATGAGATGAATGCTTATTTGTTAGTACATGTCCAACAAAAAGCAAAAAGGCTTTTTAAGCTTCTCTACATTTTTAGTTTTTCATCTTTTTACACAAATCAAATCGGCACAATCATAGATTTTTGAGCCCATTACTATAAATCCAACCAACTAATTAAACTGCTAAAATAGATTTCATTATTTTTTCTTCTATGATGTGGTACTAGTTAGTGTTATTTAAACTTGACAATCCAGGAATTAATCCCTGAGCACATATGTGAAATGTGTGTTTTTGTCAATTTCATTGTCATCAAAATATATTTTACTTGTATCAAAACTGGTTCTATCTATGAGGTGCATATAACGCCTGAGCCTATTTTTTCAAGAGAAATTGTGGGAAAAAAAATTTCACATAGTTTGAAGATATTCCTTCTTTAATCTAATTAGAGCCAAATTTTCAGTTACTACTAGGGTCAAAACACTTCCCCAGACGAAGGGGCATAAAATAAAATCTCCCTTATCCCAACTACTCTGTTTCTCAATTAGATTTATCATGAGTTACTTTTAAAAAAATGTAGGTTCGAAAGTTTCTTTCTAAAAAAATCCAAAGTCTTCTCTCCCTCTTTTGGCACGTCACATCACTCCTATTACGTGTAGATGCACAGGCAAAAAAGAGTCTTCTAAAGCTCCACAAATCGATCAATCCTCCTCTTCTCCAACCAAACCAAATCAAACCAAACGCCCTCTTCAACGATGGGAGGAGGAACCCCAACAACAACAACAGCAGCCACAACCCTCTCTGTATCAGCAGGTAACGATTTCTCTTTCGCTCTTTCCATCGTTTTTCTTTTTCTCGTATTCTCTGTTCCCCATTTCATCTTTTCCCTCCATCTTCATCCAAACACGTAATCCTCTAAATTTCAAACATTCGCAGAATCCATTTCCGACCGCGATGCCCATTATCCGATCGAACATTCTCCTTCGTTGACATCATCCGACGGCTCTGATTCTCTCAGGTATACAGGCACTTGGAAACCCTCCTTTTCCCTTTCATAGGGTTCAGATTGTCCCAAGTGTCGCGGTTTTCTCAAAATATCGGAAAAGTTGAAAATATCACTGTGAAAAAAAAAATTGCCACTGTGGAGTTGTTGTTGTTGTTATTATTATTATATAGTACTTTGGTTTTGGAGTACAACTTTTTCACTTACCATGGGTTAATGGGGTTAATGATTTCCTTACAATGTGATATATGCCATAGATGATATGTTTGCAAGTGGTTGAAGTGGGTCTTTCAATGTGGGTTCTACAATGCTTGATGATCATTTCTCCATAATTCTGTAACATACTCTTACTACTTTTAGAAAGGCTGTCAGTGTGCTAGACTTTGTCCAAGTCCATTCCCAAGTCCATCTGTAATTAAGGAGTCCGTTGGTTGGGATCTAAGTGGGACCCTAGTGCTTGGCTGTGAATGAGAGTGGTGGACCCAAGCTATGGGAACCTTGATTTCCATTTCAATACTTATGTGTCTCACTTTGCATTTATGGCTTGTAATCGAATACTACAAAGTGTTTTTTTTTTTTTTTTTTAATGGTGAATATTAATGGTGATTACTACGAAGTGTTGCAAAATGAGATGTTTCACATATTGATTTTGTGGTTGTAAACTATAATAGAAATTTCTCAATTGGAGTTATGGTTGTACTATTTTTCTAGAAGAAAAATTGTACCTTCCATTTACTTTGCTCGAGAATCCTCCTTACAGTATTTTTTTTATGATTGTCTGTCTAGTTTGATCCTTAGGCTATGGTGTTTCGATCTAAGGTTATGTTGGATTATTGGCTTGAATCTTTTACACACATGCCACGTGTATGGAGACTCTAACTTACAGGGGTAAAACTTGATTATTTAAATTTTCTGAATGATCCAGGGATGATCTCTTTGCAAAAATCGCTGATGAGTTTGATGAGGGTACCTATTTGAGAAGAAAACGGAGAACTTATGAGGAAATCATGCAAAATTATCAGAACAAGAGTATGCTAGCGAGAATTGAAATCCTAGAAGATTCAAAGAGCAAGATATTAAGGTAAAATCTGAACATTCCGAAGACTCAAAATGGCATATTGGTGTGGGCACACATATATTGACTAGATCTGGATGATTTCTCACTTCTCAGGGCCTAACAACTAAAAATCCATTTTTTAAAATGAAGAAAATTGAGAAAGAAAACCTTTTGGCCTGTTTTGGCTTGACGATTTATTTATTCAATATATATATAGACACACACACACACACACACACACACACATATATATATATAAATTTTCACATTCACATCTCATACCTTTCACACCTCATAGTAGGACCCACTTGATGACCTATCTAAATGGATCACACATAGAGGAACACCCCGCCTACCCCCTCCTCAATTATATGAGGCCCTTTTTTTTACACCCATCTGAATGGATTGCACTGTTGGATTGACGGATCAATTTTTTAAGGGTTGAAACTTGTTGGCCGTTGATGAAGGGATTAGATGGTCAGATGGAGCTCAACACCCCACCCCCACCACCCACCCAAAAAAAAAAAAAAAAAAAAAAACCTCCTCATGGGTTCCTTGGTCGGCCCCACATCGAGGTGCGCATGAAAGCTTCCATGTACACCGCGCACATAGGGTTAGAGGAGTTAGTGGGGCTTTTGGGGTGTGGCCTCGTACTTGATGTAGAATGGATAAGCCCACGTGTGGGACCACCCAAGATAGTTTAGGAATATTTTTTTATTTCCTTTTATTTTCCTAATTATTTGATAGTAGGTTTCTAATTTTATTGAAAGAGTTGTAATTAGGATAGCTTCTACTCCTTGATTAGGTTTTCTTAGCCCCTAAGTTTGCTTTTCCTATTTAAATTGCATTGTAGAGAAGGAATTCTCAACTTTTGATGATTAATAGAATTTTGAGTGGGTGTTTTACCCATTGAGGTGCGTCCTCGTGTAGAAATTTCTACAGAGATCTCGTATAGTGTCTGCGGACACGTGCTTCGGTACTTACACGCAAGCCCTAACTATAAGGCCTGCATCAGTACTTGTGTAGTTGGATCTCACTTTATGTAGGGGAATGCCTGAAGGCCCTCTGGGAAGTGGTCATTGGGCAAATCACAAAGCATTTTTCCATATGGAAGTCAGAGTACCTGTCACTTAAGAGGCAGAATAATCATGATTAAATTATTGGTTGATACAATACATATTGTTTATAACCTCTAATCTTCTATCTGATATGATATTGTAATTTTGACTTGGTATTGTCCCGTATCCCTTCTATCAGCTGTTATTGGTTATGATGGCTACTGTGATTTATATTATTGGTTGCTGGCCCACAACAGCCACGACTTGATTTGACTTTTTATTTAATTCAATATGTATTGATTTGTGAACATTTCTAAACCATGCCCTTATTAAAGGTGCTGAAAGTCTATGAGGGGCCATCAAATGATCTCCCATTTGATGTGGAATGTTTACATACCTGGTCATCACGTTAGTAAATTACATCCTAGGGAAGTGTTGGTATCATCTAAATCTCTATGTAGGAGTCTTAGATCCTTCATTCCTCACATTGTTGAATACTCGTTAGATAAGATTTCCTTTAATATATTTTTGCATCTCTGAAATGAGGCTAATCAAGAAGCTGATTTACTGGCAAAACAGGGAGTTGACTGAGAATCTATGCTTATCTTTTAATTTTCTTTTTGTTAAATTTAAGGACCTTTTTATAGCATGTTCTAAGGGAAATTTGCCTGTTTGAGGACACAGTAGATCTCTTATACTGTTCCTTTAGCACTTGTTTTGTACATGTCTTGCTTTCCTTTAGTAAAGTTATTGTTGCTGATCAGGGAAAAAAAAAAAAGAAAATCCCCATTCACTATGAACTACTAGGAATTTAGTACTAAGCAGGCAAACGTGCTGTTATTGTAATTTATTACCCATTATAGTGTATTTTTCTGTATGGGGTTTATTTTGTAGGGCCCAATCGAGAGTGTCATTGATTGTAGTACAACATAGAATGGGAATGATTCATCATTGCTGAAAGGTCACATGTGCAGAAAACACATGAAATATTAGAAGAGCTGCCTAAAAAGCTCATGCATATGCGGCAATCATTTTAGATACAAAAGATAATCTTAGAATGACACTAACTTGAAATGCATTCATTATTAAACTTCAATAGATTCAACAATTTAGGCTGATATAGCCAAATAGGACCTATGCATGCAACTTTAGAGATCTTCTACATACCCTTATTTTATGCCCTAATAAAACAATAATAGATTTCAGCATTTTTCCATATTCTGTATATATATTTATATACTTTGTAGATTTTATTAGGTTCAAGATTCATGTTGCAATGGACCATGGTAGCTATGAACTGATGCAGACCTCTTTTCCTGGCCAAGCATGAAGCCCTCTGTGACCGCGATTTTATACCATGAGAATAACCCTATTCTAGGCAATAAATACTATTTGACCTTCAAGCTTATTTATTCTCTTTTCAGGTGTCCGGTGTTGGCAATAACCGTGTCAACATATGGGAAAGTGGCGAATGAATTGGATGGAATTGTCCCCTCAATATGAGACCTCATATATATCATTACCCAGAAACTTATCTAATTTATTTCATCTGTTATTCTATTACAACCTAAAGAAATCTCCAGGATATCATAAGATTTGATACAATCTATTGAAATCTATAAGATATGATACTCTATTTGATAAACTTCAATAATATGAGTGAAGAATACTCCCCTATCTAGTTCAGTACTCAGCAAGATTTTTCTAATATAATTATCAACTATTTTAAACATTCCCACACATTGATGTAGATGGATAAAAAAAACATTTACTCTGCTAATGAGAAACTGATTAAAATCTCTCAGAATCAAGGAGAAACTTGAAACTATTCTGTAATGCCAACTTGAGCATATAGTGTTCAGTATGGTATGGTTTGTTAATGTCATGCGATTTCATTTGGACTGAAGTCTTAGAAAGTGTGAACTATTTGAAGGTTTTACCTCTCAAAGAAATTTCTCCATCTGATGCATATTAAATGCAATCTATTTATTGAAAGACCAAATATTTTTAAATACTTCAGAAAAAGTAGAAAATTGAAAGAAGTATGAAGTTTGTCTACTTCCAAGTTTTATCCGTTTGAAATAGAGCTGATTCAAATAGATTTGTTTGAAATAGAGTCGTTTCAATTAGACGCTTTTGCGAATGGACTTTTATATGTCTGATTCAATTAGAGAAAACAAGCTTTTCATACTGTAAAAGTGGTATGGGCAAAGTTGTCATAAAGTAAAAGTAGTATAGGCAAACTTGTGATATTATAAAAGTTAAATGTGCAAAATTGTCCCAAAAAAAAAAAAAAAAAAAACCCTCTGATTGCGTTAGACATTCATGTCTATTTGAAGAAGTTACCATTTGGCGACTTTGTGAAAAAGAGGCAGAAGGTCTTAAAGATGATTGAATTAGATATGCACATAAACTTCGGCAAATAGTATAAATCACTCAAAAATCTATTTGAATCAGTTTTAAATCAAATAGACACAAAATGTAGACGGCGCACTTTGGTTGATAAGTAGTTCTTAGTGCTGACCATTATGCTGCTGATACTCAATGCTGCATTATTATAATTTTTAGGTAGGCCAAGTTTACAGTGAAACATTAGAGCGGTGCAGACCTCTACTTGATATGTATTGGTTGATATTGTGAAATATGCTATCAATCATATATTTATGATATAATAAGTTGTGCTTGAGTTTAGATCTTTGTTCTTTCTGATTACAGCTATAAGCCTGGTTGTTGGATAGAAGAGGTGGGTGGCTTGAAGATAAATGATTACAATATCCCAAGAACTACAACACTCTTGGTGATTGGTCTGAAAGGGTCTGGGAAGAGCAGTCTTGTGAATAGAATCTCAAGGGTCTTTGAAAGTGATAAGTTTTCTTCTGACAGAGCTCAAGTATTTTGTAAGTGTTTTGATGGTCATATAGAAGCAGAGATGTTATTTTCATTCGCATTTGGATGTACTAAATGATCATTTGTTCACACTCATTTACATATGTAATTGATGCACATGCATAATGGTCATGCACGATCACATTTGTTTGTGCTCATTTTCGCATGGGGTGAAAATGGTGTGTAGACGAGGCCATTTTCAGCCAATGTAAATGGTTGCATATGTGAATGAGAAGGCGGTGGTACACGTTGCAATAGTGCTTTCACCTGAAACAGGTTGCGGGTTCGAATCCCTTAAAAAACATTATATTTTTTCACTTATGTGGGCCCCAAAATTTTAATCCGAGCTGTTCATATTTAATTTCATATCTTATTATGAGAAATTTGTGAAAAGAGTCGAAAAATTCCAACCTATAGATCTGATTTTCTGCACTTTTGTGGGCCTCCAATTCATGATCTGAACCGTTCTATATTCTTATATTACTGGTAAGAATCAAAATGTTTAGTACTGGTTTCATATCATAAATCTTCATAGATTTTGAGAAACATGTGAAAAACACACACCTCTAAAACCATGCTATTTACTCATGTGAAAATGGTGACTTTCGAAAAACATGTTAATGTGTTTTACTTACGTAAAATTTGCATTTGAAAATGTTACATATGAGTCCTTTACATATGTAAAACCCATTTTTCGTATCCAATGCATAAAAGGCAAATGACACCTATTGAACTGAACTGCACTACTGAGTTTTAATTTTGTGAAGATGGTTAAATGTAATTCCTTTAGAAATTATCCATGTTGAGAAACTTGTCCCTAAACTGCACTTGTCTTCCAAGTTGGGAGTGTTGGCCTTGAAAAGTAGGCAACACTCATCTAACCTATTAGGGCCAAGGTTTGAAAAACCGGACTCAGCCCCTGACTCTATTCAACCTTCAATTTTTTTTTTCTTTTTTCTGTCTCTGTTAGGCCCTCCAAGATTTGAAAAAACTTGGGTCATCCAAATCTGGACCGTCCAAATTTAGAAAAATATGTATTTTATAAAATAATAAAACAAGAAAAAATGGTTTCTAACCCTTTGATGTGAAAGCATTTGGTACAATTTTGGTTCCGGCAGGCATCCAAGAATATATATTAGCGAATCTTTGTCTGTTAGGTGTTATTAAGAGTAATTTGGATGTTATAGGATTATAGTAGAAGGAGAAGACCAAGCAATCATTTCAACATTGAAATTGAAGCAGCTAGAAATAGAAATTATAAGTAAAATTCAAAAATAGATCCAGTAATGACAATCTATAAATACAAGTAAATTTGATAGTCACAATTCAGAATGAGTTTTACCGTAATTCTTAATACCAGGCTGAGTTCCTGGCTGACTGCTCTTCATCATCATCTTAAGGACATTGATAACTGTATACGTATTGGAAGTTGAAATTGAAGAGTCCACTTCCTTTTTGTATAGCATGTGGATCAAATGGACATGCATCAGGCGGTGTCATCTGTTGTTCTTGTCTGTTCCATAATAAGGCAGTGGTGGTCACACTTTCTCCCACATTCCCTGTCTGTGTATGGTACCCAGATCGTGCGTATTCATATGACTAATCATACAGTTGGTATTTATGGCCTCCATATGACAAACTAACGTCTCTGAATGGGATCTAAGCTTTTTATGCAAGTGGAAACATGGAATCTTACCTCAAGAAGCTGAAACCCAAAACCTCTCATTCAGATGAATAGTTCCTTTGATCTTCTTAATACTCTCTCTCCAAAAGATAGGAGTTTGATCTCAATAATTGAAAGTTTAGGTGATGCAGTCCAACCCAAGATCCAGTCCAGATCAGGCCCCACACGATCAATGATCTACCCAAGATGAGCGATCCCTGTCCCTTAATTGGATAGTCTCTAAATTAGTAAACTTGTTTCCTAATTTCTATTTCATGTTTGATTTGGATTAGTTTGTTTCTTGGTTTTTTTTTTAGAATGTCTTGATTGCTAAGAAACAATTCTACTCTATATATAGTTGAGTTCGCATTGTAGTTGGATATGCTTAATCAATTAATGAAGAAGAGTTTCGCTCAATATGGTGTTTCCCTTTGCTGTGAGCGTGTTCTAGTTTTCAGAATCCCTCCTTGGATTCAATCAATCCTTCGGGAGATTGATCTAATTCAATCGAGGATCAGGCAGATGCAGCAGCAATAATATGTCATGGCAACAAGACTCGTGGGCCACATGTGGGACCCATGAAATTCTGATTTTTAATTGTTATTAGTTTATTTTTAGCAAAGAGTGTAATTAGAATTAGGTTTCTAATTTGGATAGGATTTAAATCCTGTTTCCTAGTTTGATTAGGAAAGCTTTCTTAGAGCTTAAGTTTCTTTATTATATACATCAATGTAGAGATTGGTAATCTCAGATTAGAATTGAGTTAATAGAATTCCCTGTGTGGATTTTTCGTTGGAGACTGTTTCTTCTTCGAGTGATTGTTCTTCAGAACCTTAATTGTGCCCCAGCACTTGCGATCGTATCAACGATTGCATCATGCGCCATTAAGGACCCTCACAAGTCTTCTTGGGTTTTCCAAGTAAGAAGAACAGATAATGAGTGATAATAGGGTTTTCAAATGTTTTATAGCCTGTGGCCCTGTGGAGTCTGATAAGATTTGGTCAAGTCTCAGATGTCTCAAGTCTCACAGGACTTATGGGACTTGACCAAGTCTCTTATAAAGTGATTTGTCCATGACCCAGTCCAACTCAACTTGGCTGAGTCCAAGCCGACGGACTCAACCCGGACTTGGCAAAGTTTTTCTAAAACATTGATATTGACTATGGGATCAAATGATCAATACACTCTTTAACATTGTCATGGGCTCAAAATCCGGCTCGGACTCAGCTGAGTTCTAAAACTGACACTTGACTGTAGGATCAACACACTGTTTAACTGTTAATAGTTGGGGGGGGGGGGTTTAAAACCCATTCCATAATGATCTGATTAGGGTGATTTTTGGGGCATCTATATTCTATGCATAGATTCTCCATTTATCCTACACGGGTGATTGACATTTGTCCAGATGGACACAAAGGTTGTCTGCAGAACTGAATGAAAACCAGTGTCAGGGAACATAGACCATATTTTTTTTTTCCTAACAGTACTGATGGTATATTATTCGTAGGCTGCCTCTTGTTTGTGGTTGTTTTGTTTATGCCAGTTGGGTCTCCCTTGTTTTGCTAGGCTTTGTTTTCAGTTTTTTCTTCTGGCACTCGTTGGGTTTGTTGAGCTGTCCTTTGTCAAATTATTGCTACCGAAACTGTACACTTTTGTTTGTTAATTGTGTTTGGCTTGCAGGCCATCTTTGTTGCCAACAAGTTTCCGTGTTACCTTTCCCCACTCCCCCACTTTTTAAACGTTCACCTAACGGGAAAAAAGAAAAAAACTCTCATCAATCAATCCATTTATACTTTAGATTCCGACCTCTTAAAAGTTCAATTCGAGTTTACCATCTAAAAGAAAAGAAAAGGGAAATAAAGGAAAAAGAAGAAATGTAATTCGATTTAAGTTGGCTTCAATAATGTTTCCAGACATTTTCTGGAAAAATAATGTTTTCTTATTTTCTGTTTGTTTTGAGGTCAGTATATGTCTCTTGTATTGATTTCTTTTGTCAATGAAGGTTATCATTCAAAAATGAAGGTTATCATTAAAAAAAAAAAAAAATGTTTCCAGACATTACTTGGATGTTCAAAAGAATCATTTTTGCAAGGTTTTGAAGTTTATATTAAAATATATGAAATATGATTCGTATCATGAAAATTGTACCAAATAATTTTGATGTCATGATAATCTCATTATTAATAGAATTTGGGGTCTTGATGAATTTGGATGTCAATAACACTTAAGAGTTCAAGTGCCCATGGTTCAGTAATCTATGTAAATCAATTCAATTATAGCAGGTAATTGGATGTTGAGATTTAAGGCCTTCTGTTTATATATATATATATAGATATAATTTTTAAGTTTTTGATTGATCATTGAGTAGTGTTTTCATTCTTGAGAAAAGACTAAAGTTGTTAATGAAGTATTTGTATATCTCTTCCTGTCTCGCGCCATGAAATGATGTTGGACAGTGCAAACCCTTATATTGTCAAAAGTTCAATTCACTTCTACCAAATCTATAGTCTAATGTTGTTGGTGCATGCAGTGACTTTAGTGGAACCAAGATGCTAAGAACTTGGCCGTGTTTATGCGAGTATTTTGCATTTTTTCACATTGGGTTATGACACGGTTCGATTGGACCGGTACTCCATTGTCGTCATCATTATCATCAATGCATTATCCCAACTATTTGGGGTGAGCTACATGAATTCCGTTTTTCCATTCCTGTCTATCTTAGGTCAAGTCCTCGAATAGGTTGCACTTCTTCAAACTATCCTTATTACTTCCATCCATGTCTTCTTTAGCATACTCCTTTTCCTTGAGGGCCATCAACCTCTATAGAAAAACTTTTTCTCACTAGTGCCTTTGTTGGCCTACGTTGGACATGTCCAAACCATCTCAAACGATTTTTTTAATTTATTACCTATTATTGGTACCTCTAAATGCTCTTTATTGTGCTCATTTTTTATTCTTTCTTTCCTACTTACCACACATCCATATACATCCATCATAATATTCTTTATCTGCTACACATTTTTTCCACGTTTTGTTTCATAATTGACGAACATTCTACTTCATAGCTCATATCTGGTAAAATTGCCTTGTAAAATTTTCCTTTCAATTTTGTTGGTATGTGTGATCACAAAGCTCTCCAGAAGCAAGTCTCCACTTCAACCAAACTTTCTAATTTCTTCCCTCTTTTTAGTTAGGTTGTTATGTATGGTGTTTTATTCTGCAATCCTTTTTTTTAGTTTGATAGGATGGATGGCTACAGTTAGAAGTAGATTTGGGCCCTCTTTTTGTTTGAAATCATTATAGAAGGAAGGTATGTGGGAATCCAACCCTAGCTTGGAATTGATTCACTTTCATTTAATTAAGACGTACGATATTTTGCAATTCTCTTTCTGAACCATTGGTTTGAGTGTTTCTCCCAAGGATTGAAGATCTATCATGTGGTGGATTAGCAGTTTGGGGCAAGTTGTCTTCTACTTTTACTCCTTATTTTTGCTTATTTGTTTGTTGTTTCGGGTAGAGTTGATTTTGGGGTTTTCTGATCAATCGAGATTTGTTGTTAGACTTCGTTGGGTAGTCCAATTTGCGAATTGGGACTACATCATCGGAAAATCACTGCAAGTGTTGATTATTATGTTTCTAGTCAGTTTCAAAGGGGTAAACATGTCCAAATCCTAGTTGGGGACGAGAAAATATGATAGAAGTCTGAAAATATAAATAATGCATAGTCAACCAGCTATCCTTGTGGCTTTACGTAGTGTTTCATATGAAAAGTGGCCCTAATGGCAATTTTGTCCTTAGGATTAGAATGTGTTTCAATCATGGCCATTATAACTTAATTAGAGAGAAGTCGAATTTCTCCTAGTAAATTTAGGAAGGCAATTAAAAGAGTCCATGTATGGGATGACCAGGCCATTTGGTTGTCTTATATAGATTATAACACTAGTGGGTGTTAAGTCCGACTGGCCAATACATCCGAAAAGCCTAAGCTGTTAGGAAGAAGAAGATCAATGTACTTAACACCCCTTAATGGGATGCCGTTTAAATTCGTAACCCACGCGTGCCTACCCATGCATTGCGTGGCTGCAAACGTGACTTGGGAGGATAATGGCTTCCCCGAGGTCTATGAAGCACGGACACGGTTATGAGACACGGATACGATATGGATACGCGGAAACGCCATTTCTCCAAAAAGTAGGATACGATACATCGGGGATATGTTGAATTTTTTTTTATTTTAAATATTTTTTATATGACTATGTAATATTTTTTAATAGATTAAAAAGATGGATACATACACACACATATATATAATCAGTTTTGTTGATTTTAGAAATAAACCAAACAAAACAATGGGCATAACAACATTAACCATCAATGATAAAATAATTAGTTAAAAAAATGCAGGCCAAGGAAATAGTTTGAGAAGCCAACTTTATACACCCACTCGTTTAAGAATAAAGGACACAGTATAGTGGGAACTGGGAACTCTAGAAATGGAATCAAAGAAAAGAAAAAAAAAAGGAATGGCAACTTCACAGAGCTATGTTCTCTGGGATTATCCCAACTTGTCACAGAAATGGGACCTCAAAATGTCTATAGAAAAGGAAATGTGAAAAGGGTAGCCGTGAAAAGAAAACACCCTAAAAATGCTGTCTTATTCATTTTTCCCATTTCCATAAGCTGTTTCTTCATTTTTTCCACACTTTTCTTTTGGAAAAATATGATTCAGGGGATTTGAGTCTTCTCCACCTTCTCCAAACAAACCCTAACAAGCCCCAACTGAGGTATCTCAATTGAGCAAAGTTTGAACTTGTAGCAATGAAGCAGTAGAGAAAAAAGAAAAAAAAAAAAAGGAAAGAAAGAAGAGAAAAGAACCTGATAGGCGCTGGGCGAAGGTGGAGGTTGCAGGCAGCACAGTTGCAGCGGCAGCAGCGAATGTGGAGGTTGAAGGCAGCACAGTTGCAGTGGCAGTGGCGGAACGTGACGATGTAGCAGCAGAGGAGGCAGTGGCGAAGGTGGAGGTTGCAGCGGCGAAGGTGGCTGTATGACGATGTAGCAGCAGAGGCAGCGGTGAATGTTAGGGTTTGATGACGACTACAAAAGCTTTCCGAAGGTAGTTGTATGACGATGGCGAGGCAGCGGCGAAGGTTAGGGTTTCTCTCTCTTCTTTCCCTTCTTTCCCTTTCTTTTCTTTCCCTTCTCCTTTTCTCCTCTCCACGGTTTATGCCCTATTTCTCCTATTCCCCCCACTTGTTTTATATTTCACTTAAAACGTGTCCCGCGTGTGTCCGGCACGTGTCCGCAATTCAAAAATAAATAAATAAAATTAATCAAATACAAAAAATGAGTATCCCGGTCGTATCCAAGGCGTATCTGGGCGTATCCCTGTCCGATATGCCCAGGATATGGATTCGCCCCCCATTTTTATGTATCCGTGCTTCACAGCCCGAGGTTCGAACTCATGATTTAGTGTGGCTCTAATACCATGTTAAGTCCAACTAGCTAATACATCACGAAAGCTTAAGCTGTTAGGAGGCGGAAGACCAATGCACTTAACAATGCACTTGTCATGGCATGGTCCCTAGTGAACCATGGGCTACACCAAGATGGGGCCATCATGACCAACAACTGCTCCCCATTAGCCTTCTTTCACTCATCGAAGTGCTTAAAATAATCGGTTGTAAGTGGTGAGTGGTGACACTCAATCTACATGCTGATCATCCAAAATCATCGTCAAGGGCAGCCAGATTCATTAGGCTATGTTTGGGCTGAGTTAGTTACATAATCGAGTTGCTTGGATCTTCCAAGCTTGAATAGTTTGGACTCTGGAGCATCCCTTCTCCACAGAAGGGGCCATGAAATGAACAATATGGATCACTAAACCATAGCTCAAATTTTATGACATGAGGTGGATATCTACACCGTGTGTCTTAAATTCACGGTTATAAAGTTTGTATGGCATCAACAACTCCGGGTCAACTTGTTCGAGTTGACTTCGTGCCGAAGGGCACCTAATATGTTAGGCTCTACTACGTAGTATCAAATCCTTGTTTTGTTTGGTTTTAGACTTCTCGGTAATCAAACCGTCTCAACCTGTCTACAATTGACTAGTATGGAACTAAGTCGGGATGGGTTGCCCCAAGCAGTGTTAAAAATACCGGCTAATATGTACTGGTATTGGCCATCACCATTCTAAAAATCTTGTGAGAGTCGGTGTCGGGTGTGGTACTGGAAATAAATCACCAAAATATCAGCACTAATCGGCCGATATGTTGACAATATTGAAATGTCGGCCGATGAACAGTGCCCTCTTCCTTCCCCCCTTTCTTCCCTGATCTCTGCACATAGGAAAGGACCAACGACGATAAAAAGAAAATAAAAAAAAAACAAAAGATGATGAACAAAGAGATAGGGGGGTGGAAGGAGGAAGGAGGGGAGAGAAGGGAGTGTACCTGGAGGCTGGAGTTGCAGTTCGCCGAGGTTGGGAGCCAGCATTGTAGCATGCTGGAATTGCAGCACTCCTTTATCATAGGTAGGCGTTATCCTCCATATTCGTCCTCTCCCTCTTCCTTTTCCTTTCCCTCTCCCTTCCCCTTTCCTTTCTTCCCCTTTCTTTCTCTCTTTCTGTGTCTCCGTTTCAGTCCACCCACCTTCCCCTGCCCCTTCCCTTTCTGCATCGATGAAAAGGAAAGGGACTTAGGGAAAAACCCCCTTTTAAGGTTTCTTCCTTTTATTTTATTTTTATAAGTTAACAAGTTACAACATTCATGTAACTTGAAAACTCTGCCAAATCATGGGTTTCATAGTGAGGCCCACCTATAGAAAATCAAAGCCGCTCAAAATAACTGTCCCTCTTTTATATGGGTTCTGGACAAGTTTCACTCTAATAAGAGATTGGCCCACCATCAGATTGATTGGTTGATCAATTCTGACAAAAATAAATCAATGTAATAGTGCCACATCTCCAACTAAAATGAAATTTGGCCAAAACCCATATAGTAAGGCAATTATTATGAGCAGTTTAAATGTTGTGTAGGTGGGGCTCACTATGAAGTATGAAGCTTGCAAGAATTTCAGGATATCCTTGTGGCCCACTGAGAAAATCTAAACTACTTTAAAACAAATGCCCCCTTAGAAATCTAATTTTTTTGGTGACTTTTGTAGATGACTAGATTGTGAAGTTGTATATATGAATAGGCTAATAATCAATGATTCTAATAATGGAACATGACTAATTCAATTGTGGGCCTAACTTCAATTGGAGTGAAATACTTTAGAAAGCTAATATAAGAGGCGATAGTTATTTTGAATGATTTGGATTTCAAATATGGGCTGCATTAATGGATTTATAAATTATAAGGACAAACATAAATATTAAACTTGAGATATTTAATAATGACAGATTAAACAGCGATACAGGTTGCTATCCAGGTTCAAAATAATAATGGCCAATACCGTTTCATAATGGCCGTTATGAAATGGTAATGACCCTTACCGTTACATTATTTGCATAATAACGGTGCCGTGATGAGAAAGGAAAAAAAAAAGAGAAGCCAAAAAAAGGCAGTTATGATTGATATTTTCAAAATATGGGTCGAATTGTTATAACGATCGATACTAAGTCAATATCGGTTGCATAAAGGAAAAAAGAGAAAATGAAAACAGAGAAAGAAAGAGAAGGGGAGAACAATGGAGAGAGAAACATGCATGAGTTTATTTTCATAATCTAAGCCCTAAAACCTCATTTTCAGAATCCTAACCCTAAAAAACCTGCAATTTCTAAACATCAAGATACCAAACCAAAAAATACCAAAAAAAAAAACACAACAAATTCTAGCAGGGACAAGTTATATATATATATATATAGAGAGGAGTACCTGGTCGTGACTGTTGTCGCTGCTACTATCGCCGTCGGCCAATACTGCCTCTCACCGCTTTTACCGCCACCGTCGGCCACGCTCATGGTTCCCTTTCATCTCCTCTTCCTCTTCTTCCCTTCCTTTCCTCCCTTTACTTCTTCCTCTTTTTCTCCTTTCTTTCTTTCCCTCCTTTTCTTTTCCTTTACCTCTCTGTTTCGATCTAGATTCCATAATCAACGAAAAGGGGAAAATTCCCATTTTAAGAGAGAGAGAGAGAGAGAGAGAGAGAGAGAGAGAGAGAGAGAGAGAGAGAGAGAGAGATGCTCTTGTCTAAGCTTCCCTTACCGTCTTACGATACAAGCACCTACCTACTAATCTGTCCGAGTAGACCATGCAAACCCACCCCCTTGTTTAACGAGTCCCACTGGGTTTTGATCATGGTTATTGGTTAAAAAAACCAGACTCGGCCATGGCCGAGTCCGAGTCAAGTCCAGTCTTCTGGAATGTCCAGAAAAAAAAATAGCGGCAGTTGTGTGGGTGCAAGAAAAGAGGAACAAAGGTAGGTTGGATGGGCCAAGACTGAGTGTAGTGAAAAGAAGAAAAAAGAAGTAGTGTACCAGGCACCTGCAAGCACCATTCCAGCACAGCATCAATGAGGTCAGCAACAACAATGGCACTGTAGCAAGAAGCCCTCACAGCACCAGGCACCAGCTAGCAACACTGCAATAGCAGCAGCAGTGACGTTTTCTTCTCTTTTTTTTTTTTGGCATAAGGCAGCAACAGTGACGTAACAGCAGCAATAGAAGTACAAAGTACAGAACAGACCCACCCAGGTATGCTTTTTTTATTTTTAGATTCAAGGGCCTCTCTCTCTCTCTCTCTCTCTCTCTCTCTCTCTCTCTCTCTCTCCAGTGTTGGCTAGCTGTACCGAAATTATTATTTTTTTTCCTGTCCAGTCCTGTCCACTTGTCCCTTAACTTTTCTTTTCTTTTTTTTTTTTTTGCCTTTTTTCTTTCTGAGTTGACTCGTGGGACTTGCCCTAGTCGCATGAGACTCGGGCAAGTCCCACTCATTCGAGTCCGAGTCCAAAGGACTTGACTTGGTATGTGCTGTCCGAGTCAACTCGGCTGATTTTTTTAAACCATGGTTTTGATAGATCCGAATGGAGTGGACCATTGGATTGAGGGTCAATTTTGTTGTTTTACATGAATTCATTGAACTTGTGGACCACGGATGATTGGGTTAGAGGTATTAGATTGACTTCAAATTTAATATCTAGGTTGGCCCAAATTGGATCTTTCAATCCCCCCTTGTTCTATGATTTGTGGGTCCTAAGTGGGCCCCACTAGGTGGCTTGTACCGTAAGACTGTAAGGGAAGCTTGTACAGGAGCATTTAACGTTGGCTAGTGGGTTCCATATTAGCAAGTTGATTGTATAAGATTTTTACACTACTATAAGTGCCCAAGATGAAAAGGGAATAAGTATCTGTACATACTATTGTAAGATGCGATATACCAACCGAAAATCTTTAGTTGATAAGTGGAAGGACCAAACAGGTATATGAAGCCCTTGTGCAACTCAGGACTTGGGCGATGTGGGATGTAAGACTTCCCAACACTACCCCTCTGTGCAGGCCTAATAGATTTCGTGGATGGGCATGCCGTGGGCTACACAAGAACGATGGGATCGGAACCCGCTCCGATACCATGTAAGATATCATATACCAACCCAAAAGTTTAAGCTGATAAGTGGAAGGACCAAACAAGTATACGAAGCCCTGTCCAACTCAGGACTTGGGTGATGTGGGATGTGGGACTTCCCAACACCTTTAAGTGTATAAGAGGATTGTTTAAAGGAAGGTGGCCTCCAAACGAGTCAATCACTCAATTTCTCCTAGTCTCTTCTTATTTATTGTTATTATCATTGTTCTGTCATGGTGTCAGAGCTGGTTCTTGTCGTGGCGGGCCCGTCGATGAAGTCTGTTGGGCTTGCACCCACATTGGACTTTTTGATTGCTGGGCTCCACCTCAATTTTTTGTATACTATAATCCTTACAAAACTGAAAAAAATAAATAAAAATGAAACCACAAGAAAGATGGTCTCTCATTATAATTGGCCCTTAGAAAATTTTATTACAGTTAGGTCCACTATTACATCTATCACACATTAAAAGGTTGGACCCACTGTTATGTTGATCATTAATAAAATATATAAATAAAGTTTTAAGAAATTCTAGTATATCAGAATGGTCATACCAACAATGGGCCTAGTCCTATTAGAGTTAAATTGGTTTTTGCCAACCATCCATCTAAAGTCTTTAAATGGACAATAAGCACAGTTTTAATTTTATGATTGTCGTCGAATTTATAATATTCGAACATGAAAACATTTTTTGAACTTGATTTCATGTAAAAGGTTAAATCTTGAAATCTTATTTTTAATAGGCCAATGATTCTTTTAATGATAGTTACCATTAAAAAAAGAAAAAGAAAAGGCCAATGATTCTAATAACGTGGCATGGTTCATTTGATTGTGGGCACGACTGTGATTATAGTGAAATTTTTACAAAGCTAATATAAATTGTTATAATTATTTTTGAGTGGTTTGAATTTTAAAAACGAATTACATTGATGAATTCATGGATCTATAAATTACGAAGATAGGGAAAAATATTAAAACATAGCATATTTAACAGTTAGATTAAACAACAACGATACAGGATGTCATAACTTAGGGGGGGGGGCTTTATTTTTCTTTAAATTGTTTATTAATGAAAAAAAAAATTGTTTCCTAGCATTTTATAATATTTTATAATTTTTGGATTTTTTAAGGTAAAAATAAATTCTCACCGTGATGGACCGCGAACTGTGATGTGATGCCGTGTCATAATGGTTTTTAGGGTTGACAACAATAGCGTCCATGACCGCGATTTTGAACCATGGTTGCTATGACTTTAGGGGACCGATATATATATATATATTGGTTTTTAGTGTGTACTAATGGAAAAAAAACATTTTTTTCTAGCATTTTTCAATATTTTTGATTTTTTGGATATTTTTTCAGTTTTTGTTTGGGTAAAAAAAAGTTCATGCTGCGATGATCGCGATGGACCGCGAACTGTGACCGATATCGATACGGTATCGGTTTTTGGCATCAGCTGATACCGCGACCGATGCTATGATTTTAAACCATGGCCCCAATTGAGATGTTCGACTCATTGGGTATGGGCTAGAAATCTATTTAAAAGCTTCTTTCACCCATTTGTAACCTTTATTTTTCTTGTTTTCTTCCTTCTCCTCATGTTAGAAACTTATCTTGGATTGCAAAGAATTTTTCATCTGAAGTCTTTGGTTGTCATTCTTCTCTCCTAACTTAACATTTTCTTCCTACAATTTTTCTTCTCTTTAAAAGCTTCTAAGGCTTGGATGTACTGACTCTTGAGGTAGAATTCAAGATTTCAATCCTTTTTTGTGATCTAAACTTGAAAATCTTGGGCAATCACATGGCTTACTGTCCTAATCATGAACAAATGTGTATTACATGTTAGATTCATGCCTAAATAACTTAGATCCATGAGCACCGGATGACAGACAAAACATTCTACAAGACTAAACGTCCCTATAATATTTTTGCTTTCTTGATCAGAACATCTCTATTATTGAGATGAGATGCCATTTAGATACTTATTTTCACATTGTTACTTGTTTTCCATTATTTCTTATTTCTTTCTGAGTTTTTTTTATTAATTTATTTTTTGAAACTTTTTAGGAGCAGCACAGTCATACTGGTTTGGCATGGATGACATGAACCCACCTGCAGTCACCGACTCATCCTGGTCCTGACCAGCAGAGGCACTGACACTGGGATAGAAAACCTTGGTCATGAAATATGCGAACACTATAATTCCTCGTTTTGATTCTTATAAAATTTAATGACTATCCCTATTTTTTCTTTCTTCAATGTTGCATAAGTATTTATACTCTTGTTATTCCAACATTGTGAGCATGTGTTCCAACATTTCGAGCTTGTGATCATTGAAAAAATTTTGTGAGCATGTGGTACCTGTTGATAAATTTTGACAGATGAGAACAAGAAAGTCAATAGTGGAACCTCTTCATTTACAGAGAATTCTTGATTTATCATAGAATATTTCTCATGTTGACAAAGTGTTTGGGGACCATGCTTCTATTGTAACATCTTTTATCATTACCATGTTCACTTACTTATTTCTCTTTCTTTTTTTGTGTTTTTCCTAGAAGGGAGTTGCTGGGAATTTAATTATTTTTGTTGATTCCATCACTACTTTCAGATTGATTAAATTGGTTTATCCTTCATTCATGCTACAGACAATCATTCTGGCAATGGATCCTACTTTCTACAAGAATATATGATTCCAAGAGGTTCATCATCCTTCTGTTTGTATGACACTCGTAGCTTATCAGAAAATCCATCCGAGAACTTTAAACTAATCAAAAAATGGATGACAGAAGGTGTCCAGCATGGGCAAATGGTTATCAGGTAACTTCTATACTTCAATTTGCATAATAATCATGATTTTAAAATATTTCTGTTTCTGATTTGGTTATCCGACGATGCCAACCCCAGATTGATGGGATAAGGCTTTTAATGATGATACTGAGGCTGATGATCCAATTGTCTGACAATATGTGGACAGAGATTCAGATAGTGCTATTGCCAGGAAGAACATGAAAATTAAAGCGAGGCACGCTCTCCATTGCGGCAGTGAGAAGAGGATGGTTAATTTTGTTATATTTGTTGTTGATGGGGTCTCTGTTCAAAAGTCCATGACTAATGAAGATAGTTCACAGTACACCAGGTTAATCACTGAATCGTTTAACTGCCCGTACTTGTCTTTTAAAGGTACAATCTCTTACTGTTTCCACCTTATTCATCAATGTGTTGAGATGCATTTAATGTTCTACAAGTGTTCCTTCTGCTCCCTTAAGCATGTCCTGTCTCACTGTCTACTGACAATCTTTCTATTTGACTTCTATATAAATGGAGAAGATGTGATTTAGTATGGGCAGTTTCTACTAAGCATATGATGTTTCTATAGAGTGCTGCATAATTTTCTTACCTGATGGATCAAGTAGGAAGCCAGCCAAGTCATCTCAACCCAGTCAAATACTGGGTGATAGGGTGAACTTGGTTTGAACAGGTTTTGGTTGACTGGTCGACCCACCTAGTCGAGTCATGACCCAGTTTGATTCATCCTGGTTTGTCCGAGTCACTTGGGTCATCTTTAGTCAATTATATCCTTACATGATTGAAACAAACACAAAAGTAACATATAAGCCTTACAATTTTTGTAGAATGGTAGAAGCTAAGTATGAGTAAACAAAAACTGAACATTAACATTGCAATAATTTACTTAAAATTTTATGAAAATCTTAGAAGCAATTATATCATTTGTATTTTTTCATATTCACATACTTTATTTAGCATAGATGTATATATCTACAATAAAATATTTTGAAATTAATGTACTTGTGTGCCAGTTCAACCCGCTAGTTTCCTTGTTGACCTGATCCAGTGACTGGCTTAATTGACCCACTGTGTCATAAAACTATGGGTGCAGCAATTGTTGCTGAACATCTCTTCCATGCCATGTTTGGCTTTTGCATGCGCAAGATTTTACATTCCATCTTTAAAAATTAGAATGTTCATTCCTCTCTGAAAACATGATGAAAAGTAGCCCTCATCCGTCTGGAAATATCTTGAACCTCCTCCACCCAATCCGCCAATTGTCAAGGGTAAGAAATCTTCCTAGAACCCCACTGAACAGCTGAAAAAGAATCACCTTTAATAATTGCTTTACATCCTCCCAAGCTTCGTAGCTCACGACTTCCTACTAGGAGAGCATAAACCTCAGCTTCATTAGCAGCTAAACAATACATAGGCCCTGAAAAACTCCTCAACACAATACTATTGCAATCCCTAATAACACCTCCAATACCTCCTTGATTTGGCTGGACAAAACTTCCATCAAAGTTAAGCTTAAGGATCCCCACTGGAGGAGACAACCAAGAAGCTTCAAGCTTATTTTTAGCATGCCGAACCCCCTAACAACTGCTTCCCACTATCTATTAAGATCTTCCGAGTGGACCCCATTAAAATTTTCTCCCACTCACCCATTCCGAAATAGACCAAAGTTAGAATCTACAACTTCCTCCACAGATTTACTTTTATTTCTGAAGATTCTATTATTCCTCTCCAACCACAGTTTCCAAAGAGCTGCATATAAAATTGATTTCAACATAATTTTCCCTCACACAAACTTGCACCCCAAAACGCCATTGGCAAAAGAGATCATCAATAGTGCCGGGCATAGCCCATTGCATCTCAAACATATTAAGAAAGAATTCCCAAATTTAGTTAGCAAAAAACCAATGAATCATCAAATTAACCATTACCTCATCTTTTAAACACGTAGTGATGGCGTAGCCCGGAGGCTATGGTTCTACACCTCCGACGGTGAGATCGAGCCCTAAGACTTAAAACCCTAAGATCACTTAGGGGAAATACCCCAAAGGGGAACTCACAAGAACTTCTTTGAACTTTTATTATCAACATAGCATGACTATTACAATTGGAGACTACTCAATATATAATAGAGGAAAGACTAAATAAGGAAATCCTAATGACTGCATTATTGCTAAATTATTCTAATTAATCTCTAACATAATCAAATCAAATATTCTCTTAACTAATTTAATTAGGGAAAACACTAAGGTTGATAACACAAGAGAAAATCCGAGCACAAGTTCGGGAAATGCCCGCGTGGGTCGAAAATCAAGCACCAAATGTCCGCTTCTTCTTTTGATTTGCATCTGCATGGCATGGAGTGGGAGTTTGACGCAATGTGTTCAGCCATCTAAAAGTAGTTCGGAAACGTCGCTGCTTCAGCTGTCTGCATTTAGTGTGAGCTTGCGCTTTTCCTATGATAGACTGCAATTGTAAAATCTGCCATATCGGAGTGAAATCTTCAAGCTTCCATTGTTGATCCCTAAAGATGAAGTCAATGTGAGGGACTGCAACAACTTGATCGTCTTGTGAAACGACTGGAACAATCGACTTGATTTCTGAAAACCCAATTAAATTTTCTAGAAGTGACATGGCAATTGGTGTTAGAATGTAAAGAGCAAAATGAGAGAGAGAGAGAGAGAGAGAGAGAGAGAGAGAGAGAGAGAGAGAGAAGTTTGGAGGAAAAGTTGATCCCTCAATGGAGGATCGACCAACCAATTTATAATCATTTTACCCTAATCACATGCTAGTAATCAGCCGTAATTACAATCTAATTACAATCAGGAATTGAAGAATAAAGAATATCTAAAGAATATCCTAATCTCTATACATAGAAGAATATCAATGAAACAGCCTGTATAAGGCTTATCCTAGATCCACACGTGGGATATTTTACATGGGTTAAAAACTGATTGGGCTGGGCCTAGGGCCTGTTAGCATAAGTCCATTATCTTCTACACTCCCCCTCAAATTGATGTGGTAAGGCAGAGAACATCAATTTGCTAGTGAGATCATGATGACGCGTTTTAGGGAGAGCTTTGGTGAAGATATCCGCCAACTGGTTAAGAGTAGAGACATGAGGCAAAGTGATCTTCTCCGTAACAACATGCTGACGGATGAAGTGGCAATCAATCTCAATGTGCTTCGTTCTTTCATGAAAGACCAGATTGTTTGCAATTCTAGTAGCATTGGTGTTGTCCCCATGAAGAGGTGTAGATCTACCAATGATGACACCGAATTCACAGAGAAGACGGCGTAGCCTGATGATTTCAGCACTCGCAGATGACATGGCCCGATATTCAGCCTCAGCAGAAGATTTCGAGACGGTGGTTTGCTTCTTGCATTTCCACGAAATCAAAGAGTCCCCAAGAAACATACACCAGCCAGTGGTAGAGCGCCGAGAATCTGGGCAACCAGCCCAGTCAGCATCCGAATAAGCTGATAAGTGCAGAGAAGCGCCCGAAGAGTAGAAGAGACCATGGTTAAGGGTGCCTTTGACATAGCGGAGTATGCGCAAGGCAGCAGCAAGGTGCGGTTTGTGAGGATTGCTCACAAACTGGCTAACCGTATGAACGGCATGAGAAATATCTGGTCGGGTCATAGTTAAGTAGAGCAAACTACCTACTATTCGCCGAAAAACAGAAGGATCATCTAGGGGCGGGCCATCATCCCTACGGATCTTGCTGTTCAACTCCATAGGAGTATCAAAAGTGTGAGCATCATCAAGATGTGCCGAAGTGATTAAATCTTTAACATATTTCCGCTGATGAACCCGAATGCCAGATTTGCTACGCAAGAACTCCAGCCCTAGAAAGTAGGTGAGAGGACCAAGATCCTTCATTCTGAAGTGGCGAGTGAGATGACGTTTGAGATCCGTAATACCGGCACTATCATTGCCACTGATAATCATATCATCAACATAGACTAAGAGAAATGTGGAGCCTTTTGATGTCCATCGGAGGAAGAGGGAACTGTCAGAGTGACTCTGGCGAAATCCAGCTTGAAGGATAGCGGCCCGAAATTTATCAAACCAAGCCATGGGAGCCTGCTTAAGTCCATAAAGAGCTTTCCTCAATTTACAAACATGTTGTGGAGGACAAGCATAACCCGGAGGTGGTTTTAAATAAACAGTTTCATGTAAGTCGCCATGAAGAAAGGCGTTTTTGACATCCATTTGCCATAGGGGCCAGTTACGGGCTGCAGCTACACAAAGGAGGGTGCGAACAGTGGTCATTTTAGCCACTGGTGCAAAGGTCTCCTCATAGTCAATCCCATATTCCTGCTTGTAGCCTTGGGCAACCAATCTGGCTTTGTAGCGGTCAAGACTCCCATCAGAATGAACTTTGATGGAATAGATCCATTTACTGTCGATTACAGAGGCGTCGACAGGGGCCGGTACCAATTCCCATGTTTTGTTTGCTTCAAGAGCAATCAACTCCTCGGTCATAGCATCCTGCCAGTATTCAATCTTCGAAGCCTGTAAATAAGATGTAGGTATAGGAGCACTATCCAAAGAAGTGAAAAGAGCAGGAAAGTCATATCTGTCAGGAGTAACAGAAGGACGACTAGAGCGTCTCAGGGGTATGACACTATCAGTAGAGGAAGCATTAATACCTGAGGATGCAGTAGGTGGCACTGGGAGAAGATCAGAAGAATGAGTCCCCACAGGAGGAACCTTGTTCCGCCGGACATAGACATTGGTAATAGGTGGTGGTGGAGAAGTAGTTGCAGGAAATTGAGGCAGATAAGATACAGCAACCGGATGAGTATCCAAACGCAAAGAAAAGAAAGGAATGTGTTCCAAGAAGATCACATTACGAGATATCCACATGCGATTCTCAGATTGGTCATAACATAGAAATCCCTTGTGTTCAGTACTGTAACCTTGGAAGAGACATTTGGCAGCCTGAGGGGACAACTTAGTGCGCTCTGTAGGTGGAAGATGGACAAAGCATAAACAACCAAAAACACGCAAGTGAGAATATGAAGGAGTATGACCAAAGAGAGCTTCATATGGAGTAGTCTTTCCTAGAACGGAGGTAGGATGACGATTGAGGAGATATACAGCAGTCTGTGCAGCATCACACCAAAATTTGGGAGGAACTAAGGATTCAAGTAGGAGAGTTCGAACAGTTTCAAGAATATGCCTGTTCTTCCTCTCCGCAACACCATTTTGCTGAGGAGTTTGTAGGCATGATTTTTGGTGAAGAATGCCTTTATCAGAAAGAAAAGCAGAAAAATCATGGGACATGTATTCTCCGCCGGAGTCAGACCTAAGAATTTTTATATCCTTTTGAAATTGTGTGTGAACCATATTATAGAACTTTTGGAAAAGAGAAAAGACTTCAGATTTGAAGCGCATGAAATAAATCTAAGTGAATCGAGAATGATCATCAATGAAGGTCACATAATACTATAATACTTAAACCCTGTCCGACTTAATGTGGGTGCAATTCCCCAAACATCAGTGTGAATGATATCAAAAGATGTTAAAGCACGAGAACGATGAATGGGAAATGGCAAAATATGACTCTTACTCAAACAACACATTGCACATTTTGATTGAAGGAAAGAGGACATCATTTTATTATCAATAGTGGGTTCTAAGCAACCACTTTTGAACAAGGAAAGTAAATAAGCATTGTTTATATGACTAAGACGACTATGCCAGATAGTCCACAATTTATTGAAATTAGGAGAAGAAGAAAATAGGGAATGATGTCCAATGTCCAGCAGAAAAAGTCGACCATGTTTACTCCCCGTCACGATCACTCTCCCAGTTTGCCGCTCCTGTATGACACAACCAGTGGAAGAAAAGTTAATATGGTACCCATCATCAATAAGTTGTCCGACTGAAAGTAAATTGGCTGATAATTTTGGAACAAAATAGACATTGGAAAGATGGAGGGACTGGCTAGAGACACTAGATAAAGTAATGGTACCAATTCCAGAAATGAGTAATTGGTCTCCATTCGCAGTAGTTATTTTGTCTTTGCCAAGGTAAGGTTGAGAGGTTGTAAAGCTATGTTCCACAGAAGTCATGTGGTTTGATGCTCCTGAATCTAGAAACCAGGTAGATGGGGTAATGGAGGAAGACCTAGAGATTGAAGAATGAAAGCAGGAAATGCTAGAGGAGACTGAGTTTGATACCGACCACCATTAAAACCCATGGATGCATATGCGGAAGTCACCGTGTTCTGAATCAGTTCTTGAATCTGGGCTGGAGTCATGGATACAGCCCCGGAAGAAGCGCTTCCTGTGTCAGGCAGAGATGCTTGAACTTGGAATGCAGCCGGTCGTGGCCCGGTGGAAGGATTTTGCTTCTGCTGGGGTCCATTCTTTCGCTGTAAGTTGCGACAATCATCAATAAGATGACCAGAGCGTTTGCAATATCTGCACACCAATTTCTTTCGACAATTCTTGGCCAGATGACCGAAGCCTTTACACTCATAGCATTGAGTAGGCTTCTGATTGGGGGTTGCCAGAAGGGCAGACTCAGTCTGAAGAGAAGTTAGGGATGCCTGTGGTTCTTCAAGAATGGTACGCTGAGAGTTTAGGCGAAGTTCTTCGCGAAGGACTTCTTGGAAGCATGTGTCCAGGTTTGCTGTTACTTTTCGATTCATGAGAGCCGACCGAACAGATTCGAATTCAGGTCTGAGATTCATAAGGAACTGGCTAATGTGGGTTTCCTCCTGTAATTTAAGAGCCTCAGACAGAAACCCAGCAGAAACTGTTTGAACAATCATAGCATCCCTCTCAATCCATAAGGTGAGAAATCCATTGAAGTACGCTTGCACAGATTTATCACCTTGACTGAATTTTGCAATTTCATTATCTAGTTGAAATTTGCGAGCTTTATTTGTTTGATGATAAACATTCTTAAGATGACTCCACATATCAGATGTGGCAGTATATGCTTGAAGAGCAATGGCAAGAGAAGGGTCAATGGAGTTAAGAATCCAAGTGATGACCTTAGCATTTTCTTTTGACCAGGTGGGTAATGCTTTTGTGTCAGTAGTGCTGGTAGTAGGTTTAGTTATCGATCCATCGAGATAACCAAACAGTCATTGACCTGCTACAAAATTCTTTAGATGAAAGGACCAGGCCATATAATTATTCCCATTAAATTTAACGGGAATAATATCGTATTTTTCCATTGATAACAGTTCAGCGGGAAGAAGAAGAAGAACCAGCAGAGATGCAAGTAACACAGCAGTAGAGAATAACTAATCACAATGTAGAGAAATGTTAAAATGTAAAGAGCAAAATGAGAGGAAGAAGTTTGGAGGAAAAGTTGATACCTCAAAGGAGGATCGACCAACCATTTATAAACAATTTACCCTAATCACATGCTAGTAATCAGTAGTAATTACAATCTAATTACAATCAAGAATTAAGGAATAAAGAATATTTAAAGAATATCCTATCTCTATACATAGAATAAAATCAATGAAACAGCCTGTATAAGGCTTATCCTAGACCCACACATGGGATATTTTACATGGGTTAAAAACTTGATTGGGCTGGGCCTAGGGCCTGTTAGCATAAGTCCATTATCTTCTACACTCCCCCTCAAATTGATGTGGTAAGGCAGAAAACATCAATTTGTTAGTGAGATCATGATGACGCGTTTTGGGGAGGGCTTTTGTGAAGATATCCGCCAACTGGTTAAGAGTAGAGACATGAGGCAAAGTGATCTTCTCCGTAACAACATGCTGACGGATGAAGTGGCAATCAATTTCAATGTGCTTCGTTCTTTCATGAAAGACCGGATTGTTTGCAATTCTCGTAGCACTGGTGTTGTCCCCATGAAGAGGTGTAGATCTACCAATGATGACACCGAATTCACAGAGAAGACGGCGTAGCCAGATGATTTCAGCACTCGCAGATGACATGGCCCGATATTCAGCCTCAGCAGAAGATTTAGAGACAGTGGTTTGCTTCTTACATTTCCACGAAATCAAGGAGTCCCCAAGAAACATACACTAGCCAGTGGTAGAGCGCCGAGAATCTGGGCAACCAGCCCAGTCAGCATCCGAATAAGCTGATAAGTGCAGAGAAGCGCCCGAAGAGTAGAAGAGACCATGGTTAAGGGTGCCTTTGACATAGCGGAGTATGCGCAAGGCAGCAGCAAGGTGAGGTTTGTGAGGATTGCTCACAAACTGGCTAATCGTATGAACGGCATGAGAAATATCTGGTCGGGTCATAGTTAAGTAGAGTAAACTACCTACTATTCGCCGAAAAACAGAAGGATCATCTAGGGGCTGGCCATCATCCCTACGGATCTTGCTGTTCAATTCCATAGGAGTATCAAAAGTGTGAGCATCATCAAGTTGTGCCGAAGTGATTAAATCTTTAGCATATTTCCGCTGATGAATCCGAATGCCAGATTTGCTACGTATGAACTCCAGCCCTAGAAAGTAGGTGAGAGGACCAAGATCCTTCATTCTGAAGTGGCGAGTGAGATGACGTTTGAGATCCGTAATACCGGCACTATCATTGCCACTGATAATCATATCATCAACATAGACTAAGAGAAATGTGTAGCCTTTTGATGTCCATCGGAGGAAGAGGGAACTATCAGAGTGACTCTGGCGAAATCCAGCTTGAAGGATAGCGGCCCGAAATTTTTCAAACCAAGCCCTGGGAGCCTGCTTAAGTCCATAAAGAGCTTTCCTCAATTTACAAACATGGTGTGGAGGACAAGCATAACCCGGAGGTGGTTTTAAATAAACAGTTTCATGTAAGTCGCCATGAAGAAAGGCGTTTTTGACATCCATTTGCCATAGGGGCCAGTTACGGGCTGCAGCTACACGAAGGAGGGTGCGAACAGTGGTCATTTTAGCCACTGGTGCAAATGTCTCCTCATAGTCAATGCCATACTCCTGCTTGTAACCCTGTGCCACCAATCTGGCTTTGTAGCGGTCAAGACTCCCATCAGAGTTAACCTTTATAGAGTAGATCCATTTACTGCCAATCACAGAGGTGCGTTCAGGAGTCGGTACCAAGTCCCATGTGTTGTTTGCTTCAAGAGCAAGCAACTCCTCAGTCATAGCATCCTGCCAATATGCAATCTTCGAAGCCTGTGAATAAGAGGTGGGAATAGGAGCACTATCCAAAGAAGTGAAAAGAGCAGGGAAGCCATATCTGTTAGGAGCAACAGAAGGACGACTAGAGCGTCGCAAGGGTATAACACTATCGGTGGAGGAAGTATTAATACCTGAGGGTGTAGGTAGCAGTATTGGGAGATGATCAGGAGAAGGAGGCCCCACAGGAGGAACCTTGTTACGCCGGACATAGACCTTGGTAATAGGTGGTGGTGGAGAAGTAGTTACAGGAAATTATGGCAGATAAGAGACAGCAACAGGATGTGTATCCAAACGCAAAGAGAAGAAAGGAATGTGTTCTAAGAAGATTACATTACGAGATATTCGCATGCGTTTCTCAGATTGGTCATAGCATAGAAATCCCTTGTGTTCAGTACTGTACCCTAGAAAGAGACATTTGGCAGCTTGAGGTGACAGCTTAGTGCGTTCTGTAGGTGGAAGATGGACAAAGCATAAACAACCAAAAACACGCAAGTGAGAATATGAAGGAGTATTACCAAAGAGAGCTTCATATGGAGTAGTCTTTCCTAGAACGGAGCTAGGATGACGATTGAGGAGATATACAGCAGTCTGTGCGGCATCACACCAAAAGGTGGGAGGAACTAAAGATGCAAGGAGGAGAGAACGAACAGTTTCAAGAATATGTTTGTTCTTCCTCTCCGCAACACCATTTTGCTGTGGAGTATGTGGGCAAGATTTTTGGTGAAGAATTCCTTTATCAGAAAGGAAGGCAGAAAATTCATGGGACATGTATTCTCCACCAGAGTCAGACCTAAGAGTTTTTATTTCTTTCTGAAATTGAGTTTGAACCATTTTGTAAAACTTTTGGAAGAAAGAAAAAACTTCAGATTTGAAGCGCATGAAATAAATCCAAGTGAAACGAGAATGATCATCAATGAATGTCACATAATACTTAAAGCCTGTCCGACTCAAGGTGGGTGCAATTCCCCAAACATCAGTGTGAATAATATCAAAAGATGATAACGCACGAGAACTATGAATAGGAAAAGGCAAGATATGACTCTTACTCAAACAACACGTTTCACACTTAGATTGAAGGAAAGAGGACATCACTTTATTATTAAAAGTGGGTTCTAAAAAACCATTTTTAAATAGGGAAAGTAAATACGCATTGTTCACATGACCAAGACGACTATGCCACACAGTCCACAATTTATCTAACTGAGGAGAAGAAGAAGAAAAGAGAGAATGATGTCCAATGTCCAGCAGAAATAGGCGACCGTGTTTACTCCCTGTTGCGATCACCTTCCCAGTTTGCCGCCCCTGTATGACACAACCAGTGGAAGAAAAGATAATATGGTACCCATCATCAATAAGTTGTCCTACAGAAAGTAAATTGGCTGATAATTTGGGAACAAAGTAGACATTGGGAAGGTGGAGAGACTGGCCAGAGACACCAGATAAAATAATGGTACCAATTCCAGAGATGATTAATTGGTCTCCATTAGCAGTGGTGATTTTTTCTTTTCCAAGGTAAGGGTGAGAGGCTGTAAAGCTACTTTCTACAGAAGTCATGTGGTTCGATGCTCCTGAATCTAGAAACCATGTGGATGGGGTGATGGATGAAGACAGAGATATTGAAGAATGAAAAGCTGGAAATGCTAGAGGAGAGTGAGATTGATACCGATCACCATTAGCATCATAATTGTCCATATTAGAAAAGAGGCAGGAACAATACTAACAGCAAGGGACAGCAAATATGTAATAGCAACAAAGACAGCAACAGCAGCAGCAAATATGTGGCGGCAGCAAAGAGGGCTAACAGTGGCAGCAGCAACAGTAAGCTTGCAAGCAGCAAATCGAAACAGCAGCAACTATTGAAAACACAGCCAAAAAGTAGCAGAAACAGCAGTAGCAGGTCTAAAAACTCAGTGGTAATACTTGTCAGGTGGATGCTGGTAGCCAGAGGGTGAGGAAGGTGCAAACAGAAGTGCACAGTAGCAGCAACAGAGTACAGGGAAGCCTGACGTCCCTATCGTCAGCTAGTGAATCCACACGTGGGCCCCACAGAATGATCGAATCACAGATCAGGTTTGATCGCTGTAAAGTGGATCAAATGTACTTCCTTCAGGTCCAAATCTGATGAGATTTGGAAAAAGATCCACAAATCTGGACGGTGATGATGAAATCTGTCTTAGAAAACCGTCAGATGAAGAAGATGTTGGAAACTATCTCAAAGGTGATGGAAAAATTCCTGAAAAATCACCATAATTCCCAGAAAAATGAGTCGACCAACACTAGGTGGACTGTTGGTGCTGTCTAGATCATCGTCTGTGGGCAGCAGTGAAGCAGTGAAGCAGTTTACTGAATACCGCACGACACGTCCAGCTTCGTCAGTGGGTCGATTTGAACATGAACTCCATGAGCGGATCAACAGCAAGATCAGAGGTGGGGGATGGAAGGACAAGATATTTTCGCAACACCAGGCCAAAGTTTCACTCAAATCGGATCAAAATCCACAAATTTGAACGGCTGTGATGGATACTGCCGGACAAAACTGAAATATCACAAAATGAGGTGGATATCCTACTTCTGATGATCCAAAAATCTTGAAAAAATCTCCATAAATAAGAGAATAACCAGACGAACAATATAGGCTGCTTCCGCTGCGATGATGATGATGATCAAAGGTGGGCCACCTCTGATCAGGGATGATCAGACACTATCAGAGAGAAGTTTTCACTTCAGGAAGAAGAATGATCAATGATAGAAGACAATTAAAGAGGGATTGATCATAACCATAGCTCTGATACCATGTTAAAATGTAAAGAGCAAAATGAGAGGAAGAAGTTTGGAGGAAAAGTTGATACCTCAAAGGAGGATCGACCAACCATTTATAAACAATTTACCCTAATCACATGCTAGTAATCAGTAGTAATTACAATCTAATTACAATCAAGAATTAAGGAATAAAGAATATCTAAAGAATATCCTATCTCTATACATAGAATAAAATCAATGAAACAGCACATGGGATATTTTACATGGGTTAAAAACTTGATTGGGCTGGGCCTAGGGCCTGTTAGCATAAGTCCATTATCTTCTACAATGTAATCTGCTATGATTCCACTAACCAAGCAATATAGGAGCAACAAGTAAATCGCAGCAGTAACTATTGCAGACACAGTTAAAAAAAAATTTGCAGAAACTACACACAGATGCAAGATCAGGCTTCCAAATAACCCCCAGAGCTCAGATAGCACGTCAATAATAGTGGATCACTGTTGATCATATCGTGACAGAAGACTTTCTGTTTTCAATAACCACAGATCACTGATCTGGTTAATGCCAAGATTACAGATCCTTGATCTGTGTGTCTCCCAAGAGCAGTATAATAAATCAACAGTAGCAGCAGTATTGCAGAGAAGCAGCAGTAGCAATCTGATATGAAGCAGATGTTCACAGAGACACAAAACAACCCAGACGACCTTCAGTTTTGTGTCTGGATGAGCACGTGGGGCCCACAGAGGGATTGAAATGCAGATCAGGTGTAAGATCTGATTGCCAGACTTAATTGTCTTCCTTGAGATGAAATCTGGTGTGCAGATTCCAAGGATCCAAACTTTTGGACGGTGGAGATGAAAACTACTGCTAGAAATGGGAAAATCACGAGATTGAGCAAATGGCCTACCTCTGATTGGCAAAAAATTGTGGAAAAATCACCAAAATTCCCTCCTGCAGTGGGTGACCAAGACTGTCGAGATTTCCAGTTGTGTCTGGATGATCACAAGTGGGCCACTGTTGAACGGCTATGATCAGTTGGGCTGAATAGACTCTGAGATGTTTGAAACAGATCCTAGGTCTGTTTTTTTTTTTTACTCCGGGAGAGGTTGATTCCTCTCAGATCACTTAGAAGATTGCAAATCCTAGAGGATTTTGAGATGATCACAGGTGGGCCACTCTGATCACGAGGATGAAACAATATGTTTCCTTCAACATTCTGCTTTCAAAAAGCACAGATCCTTGATCTATGTTTGATTTGATGAAGTAGATGAGATCTCCAAATCCTAGTGCTCTGATACCATGTTAGAATGTAAAGAGCAAAATATGAGAGAGAGAGAGAGAAGTTTGGAGGAAAAGTTGATCCCTCAATGGAGGATCGACCAACCAATTTATAATCATTTTACCCTAATCACATGCTAGTAATCAGCAGTAATTACAATCTAATTACAATCAGGAATTGAAGAATAAAGAATATCTAAAGAATATCCTAATCTCTATACATAGAAGAATATCAATGAAACAGCCTGTATAAGGCTTATCCTAGATCCACACGTGGGATATTTTACATGGGTTAAAAACTGATTGGGCTGGGCCTAGGGCCGGTTAGCATAAGTCCATTATCTTCTACAATTGGATCCAACGGATGTTCAATCTGCTTGCTAACTTGGTCAGAAGCTTCAATATATGCTTGTCTTGGTGCTTCCTCAACCTTTTGCGGCTCTTTACTGACATTATCATGACCAATATTGGTGGTACCCACGAAATCATCGTTGCCATGAACTTGTTCAATGTCATCTTTGTTGTTCAAAATCAGCTCTTGTGGTGCAATCATGCCTACTTTTTCAAGGTGTTGCTCCTTTTGTGGTGCGTCGGTTGAAGGTGCAGACAACGACAGAGATGGCGATGTCATTGGCATGAGTCTACTCCATCTACCATTCCTGAAAAGGGTATATGTGTTCGCCTCTGTATCATGATGCACTTTCCGATCAAAAAACCATGGACGACCAAAAAGGATATGAGCAATATTCATATGGATCACATGATTCACATCACACCAAATCTGATCTTCATGGACGCCAATCTGGAAAGATACCAAACATCTGTGAGTCACGGGAATGACATGACCATTGGACCATGTGACTTGGTAGGGCTTAGGAAGCTTCTCAATTGTCAAATTAAGCTTGTCAATAACCTCTTGTACGACAAAATTAATCGCACTACCATTGTCAATAACCACATTAACAGCTTTGTTAATGACTATCACCCACTTGTGAAATTTCTTAGCTTGTCTCCATGCTTCTTCTTCATTGGTATTGAGGAGTCTGGGAATGACAAGAGTGGGATTTTCTTCTCCTGCAAAAAGTCTTTCCACAATATGAGCTCTTTGTCGACATTGTTACCTGCGAGACCGTCTAAGCATGCGCTCAACACAGATGGTTTCTAAGTATGCCTCGTGATTGGTTTGCAATAATTCATATTTTCCAAGATATTTGGTCTCAAGCAAGGATACAAATATCGGCCGATACGAAGCGTATCGGCCGATATATCGGCCGTATCGGCCGACAGCGATACGATAAAACCATTTTATCGTGTATCGCACCGTATCGGCCGATACTATATCGTATCGGCCGATACATGCCGATACGTATCGTATCGGCCGATACGTATCGGGGGTTTTAAAAACCCCCTATCCGACCCATTTCAACATTTCTTACTACTTTAGTACTTTTCACTCACCTCTCTCTTTCACTCATCTTTCTATTCTCAGTGTGAGTATGAGAAAAACCATTGAAGTGCCCTAAACTTTAAATCAAGATTTTAGTCATTTTACCACAAGAATCTTGGTAGACATTCCTTTTGGTGGTGATTAAGGTATTCCTAATCCTATTTCATTCACTAACTCTCTACTCTATCATTTGACTCATTTCTAAATTGGTGTTGAATGTTGATTGTTGATCACTTCATAGTTCATTCACTTGATTGAATTTGAACCTTGAATGTTGAAGTATTTATATTTGATTGTTCAATGTTCAATTGTTTAATAATGAGTAATGAGTAATGACTAATGACCTAAAGTCTTATGCCTTTATTTCATGTTCTATTTTTTTTATGAGTTTTCCATTACTTTCTAAATTACTATCACTAAGAAACATGAATACATGTGAAAAAACTAATCATTACTATTATTTTCTATTTATACAGCGATACAGGACTTCATATATTGAGGGCACCGATACGCCCCCTTTTCTTACTTACTTTTGCAAAAGAACCACATATTCTTTCATTTTACAATTTTCTGGTTTTTCTGGAATTTTTTCAGATTTTTTGGGCGATTTTTTCAAATCGCACCGCTACGCCGATACGTATCCCCGATACGCTACGTATCGCCCGCTTCGTATCGGTTTGGCGGCGGGCCGATACGCCCGCCGATACCGATATTTTTATCCTTGGTCTCAAGCCTTGGACATAATGAGCTAAATCATGCAGCTCATCTTCCTCCAATTCGCATATCTCATCCAACTCTCGAAAATGGCGGGTGTATTCATCAACCATCCATTTTCAAAATACCAACTGCCATATTTGCGCTCATACTAAATTCTTTGAATTTTAATGGGGCACCCAAAAAGTCTCATAATGACGCACGCTGTAAAGTTCTGCAAAATTTTTTTTTTTTTGGGCTTGTGTTGGGCCCAAACTTAAGTTAGACCCATCTACAACACACTAGTAAGCACGTGGGAGAGAGCCTGTTGGTTTCTTTTTTTTTATTTTTAACAGGTGGGTTGGGTCGGTCCAGGCCCAAACTCAGGTGAGACCCAGACTACAGAAACTCAGCATGTGTTGCCTGTCTTGGATCTTGCGCAGGAAGGAAAATAAGATGGTTGAGGTTTGACCTGTTTTGATGTGGAAGGAGAAAAAACGAAGGGGAATGGTTGGAGATAGTGACGATGGGGAGCTGATGGTGACGCTGCTGGTGGCTAAAGGCACTGGCGATGGTGGCGCGATTGCTGGTGTTGCTCGCTGCTGGCTGTTCCGGGTGCAGTGGAGGCGACAATCAACGGTGCCAGGTATGCCCTCAACGCAACACTCCTTTTTTGCTGCTCCTCTCTTTCTTCTTCTCCTTTTTACTTTTTTTTTTGTTTTTTAATTTCTCTGTTCTGCTTCTCTCTCTCGATTTCTGCTGCCTTTTTTTCTTTCCTGGGTCTGGGTAATGGAAGCGTAGGGTAATTGGGATTTTCTGGTTCTGCTTGGTTTGGGGACTGATGAACAGAGGGTGTGGTTCGCTGGGGTTTTGGTTTCGGGATAGTTTTTGGTAAGGGATTTGGGTTTCGGTGAGTGGAGGCTTCGCAGGACTATGGATTGGTGGTTCGGTAGGGGAGGAGATGGGTGTGAGTATGGAATGGAGCAGAGGCTATTGATGGGAGGTGGAGTTTTGATTGTGACGGGGGAGGGATGAGAGTAAAGATGATGATGACAGTGATGATAATGGTTGCCAGAAAAACAAATAGAACGTGGGATGACGGGATACCTCGGATCGGCGATCGGACCGGCGATATGAGATGGATCGTCGGCTTTGATACCAATTGATGGCGTAGCCCGGAGGCCACGGTGAAGATCGAGCCCTAAGACTCAAAACCCTAAGATCACTTAGGGGAAATACCCCAAATGGGAACTCACGAGAACTTCTTTGAACTTTTATTATCAATATAGCATGACTATTACAATCGGAGACTACTCTATATATAATAGAGGAAAGACTAAATAAGCAAATCCTAATGAGTGCATTATTGCTAAATTATTCTAATTAATCTCTAACATAATCAAATCAAATATTCTCTTAACTAATCTAATTAGGGAAAGCATTTAATGAGAAAGACTCCTTGGTGGGGTCCACTTGGGTTCAAATATTCTCTTGGATCTCACTGCATAGCGTAGGACACCCATTAACTATAATATGCTTTCTCCTTCTCATATTATTAATGGTGAGGATTTTATGCCACCGTTTTATCTAACAAAAAGCCAACACTCTTGGCGGAATAGATTTATCCCAGAAACTCTGCCAACCTTCCACTCTTTTATAAGAGTTAGACATGATATTAAAAAAAAAAAAGACTTCACCAAGAATTTACCTTTAACATCCGGCTTTCAAATCCCAGAATCACTTTCGCCAACTGAAATGTAGACCTTATCTAACATGCCAAGCAAACTTGTAAGGTTTGAAATTTCTCTCTCTGTTAGATTCCTGCAGAAATAGAAATCCCAAACTACAACACCACTCAGCAAATAAGGATTAGGAAAAAGAGTATAAAGCACATTTTGCCCACATCATTCGTCATGCGAGAATTGGATTTGATGCTCATCACGAAAATCTATAACGAATCTGCTGAATAAAGTCATCCTTAACAAATAAAATAGACTTCCATTAGCCTAACACATTAGATATCCAGCTCGGCACATCCCAAACATCATTCCCCACCTTATATATTTGGATTGAAATCTGACGCCACAAGCCTTGACCCGATTCCTCTAAATCTTCCAAAGCCACTTCCCAAGTGACGACTTGTTAACTTTAGCAATGGAACGGATACCCAACCCACATCCAAATATTTAGAAGGAAACTTACCAACTTTGCAACAAAAAAACAGAAGCCAATGAAGCAACATGGCTTTCTGCCATCCCAATGCCAATGAACTCACATTTGCCATAATTAATCTTCAGTCTTGATAACGACTCAAGCCAATTCAAAATGAATTTAACAGTTATCCACCTGGCCATCGAAGCATGGATGAAAATAGCTATGTAGTGGCCGATATATCGGCTGTGGCCGCCACGCTACAATGGAAATATCGGGTATTGCACCCGTAGCGGTCCGTAGCGGCCGCTACGAACGATACAATGCCGTAGCGGCCGCTACATTGCGGTCTGGTTTAAAACCCCCCCTCCCTCCCCCTCTCTTCTCGTTTGCTACACTTAATCATAGTTTGAACAAACAACAGAAAAAGAAAAAAAAAAAAGGGAGACAGAGGAAGAAAGGATAAAAAAAAAAAGATGAGTCGCAGAGTTGCAGAAGACATACCTGATGCTTGCACCAGCCCCATTGCAGCAGTGCAGCGGCAGAGGCAACTCCTCCTTATTCTCCTTCTTCCTGCTTCTTCTTCTTCTCCTTTTCCTCTCCCCTCTCCCCTCTCCTGCTTTTCTCGATTTTCGTCGACTTTGTTTTGGGAAAAGAAATAGGGCACGAAACCCTTGCCCTTGATTTATTTCATTTAAGTGGGCACTTAATGGGCCTTTAAGCACTTAATGGGCCCTTATGAAAGTTATAAATAGAATTTAAATGTACCCCCCTCTTTTAGAGGGCACTCATGGCACCCAAACCAATTTCATTTTGATCCTTGTATTACTTCATTAGGGTGCACTTATGTGCCTTTGAAACTTGTAAATAAAAATTAAATGTGCCCCCTCTTTTAAGAGGATACCTATGGGCCCTGTGAAAGTTATAAATAAAAATTAAATGTACCCCTCTTTTAGAGGGCTTATGGGCCCTATGAAAGTTATGAATAAAAATTAAATGGACCCCTTTGTTTATTTCATTAGAGGGCACTTATGGGTCCTTTAAAAGGCATAAATAAAAATTAAATGGACCCATCTTTTATTTCATTAGGGCACTTATGGACCCTTTGAAAGGTATCAATAAAAATTAAATGACCCTTTAAGAAAAAATAAAAACTAAAGCACTTGATTACTTTAATCATTGGTGGGCTCCACAATGAGGCTAAATATAAAAATAAAAAAGTTATGTCTTAGCCAAATATTACTTAATTAAAATCAATGCCTTAGCCAAATTTCATTCTACCTGAAAATAGAGCTCAATCAAATTTCACTCTAACTAGAAATAAGTTAGCATGATTAAGAAACATGAATACATGTGAAAAAACTAATCATTACTATTATTTTATATTTATACAGCGATAATAGGACCTCATATATTGAGGGCACCGCTACACACCTTTTCTTACTTTTGCAAAAGAAACACATTATCATTCATTTTACAATTTTCTGGATTTTTTGGATTTTTTTTCAGATTTTTTGGGCGATTTTTTCAAATCGCACCACTACGCTACGTAGCGCCCACTTCGTAGCGGTTTGGCGGGCCGTCGCCACCGCTATTTTCATCCTTGCACCGAAGCATCATAAAAAACAATAGTATCATTTGCAAATTGAAGGTGAGTAACCTCATAATCAACATTTTCAATAACAAATCCAGTGAGCAACATAACTTATTTGTCTCTCTATTAAAGCATGCAAAGCTTCTGAACAATAACAAAAAGCATAAGAGATAATGGATTTCCTTGCCGAAGACCTCTGGAGCTCTTGAAATATCATTTAGGAGAACCATTGATCAAAAGCGAAAAATGAGCTGAAGAAACATAGCTTTGAATCCATTTTCTCCATTTTTTGCCAAAACCCATTCTAACTATCATATATTGAAGGAAATCCCAATCCACCATATCATTAGCCTTTTCAAAATCTAGCTTACTAATCAACCCAGGATGCTGCTGGGGATTCCTTGAATCAACACACGCACTATCAAGAACTTGACGTCCATCTACAAAAGTACCTTGTATTTCTGAAATAATCTTAGGAAGTACTTTACTTAAACGATTAGCAAGAACTTTTGCTTGGATTTTGTAGAGGCTACCAATCAAACTTTATGGGCCTTGAGTCTTTCATTGAAATAGCACCATCTTTTTTAGGAACCAAAGCAATAAAAGTAGCACCTAAGAAGCACGGACACGGACACGGGACACGGACACGGACACGTTCGGGACACGTTAATAATTAATAATAATAATAATAATAATAATAATATATCTAATCATATACTAAAAGATACTATCAGTTTAACTTTGTAATCAATTAGCAATCAAATAAGTTATGACATTTTACAAACAGCCCCCTTTTCTTTTAATTTTTTACTCTAATTTTATTATTTTAACTTTGTAATCAATTTAGCAATCAAATAAGTTATAACCTTTTACAAACAGCCCCCTTTTCTTTTTATTTTTTACTCTAATTTTATTATTTTAACTTTGTAATCAATTTAGCAAACAAATAAGTTATGACCTTTTACAAACAACCCCATTTTCTTTTCATTTTTTACTCTAATTTTATTATTTTAACTTTGTAATCAATTTAGCAATCAAATAAGTTATGACCTTTTGCAATCAGCCCCCTTTTCTTTTCATTTTTTACTCTAATTTTTTTTTTCCAATTAAAAGAGGCCAACGTGTCCCCAGCGTGTCCCAGTGTGTCTGAAATATTAAAAATAAAAAAAATAATCAGGACACTCTTTTGGGCGTGTCCGACACGTGTCGGAGTGTGTCCCGGAGAAGTGTCCGTGCTTCCTAGAGTAGCACTCAACTCTCTTGTTATAACTCCATTAACATGAAATTCATTGAAAACACTTAAAGGTCTGCTTCTACTAGATCCCAAAAGTTTTGAAAAAAGGGTATTGGGAGGAACCCATCTAGCCCTGGAGCACGATCCCCACTAAGGCCAAAAAGTACATCCTTATTTAGAGAAACGAGCTTCAAGAAAAGAAACCGACATGGTCGAAAGTTTGCGGAAACAAATCCCATCCATGTTGGGTCTAACTTCATATAACTACTGGAAAAAGTGGACAACTTCTTTCTCTATATCTTCCTTTTTCTCTCACTCTTCCCCTAGCAAGAATAGAATTTATTCGATTCACATGACGGGCATTGGCGATAGAATGGAAAAATTGTGTTATAGTTACCCGCATCCCACCATTCATCCCTTGAATGCTGATTCCATTTAATTTCTGTGTAAAATCAAATTGCGAAATTGCTCAGAAGAGACTTTCTTTGATCTCGATCCTCCTCATCTAGATTTCCAGTTTCTGCTTTCATCAATTTTTTTGAATATCAACAAGCATATGATTCTTCCTCTCCCTCGAATCACCAACAACTTCCTTTTTCCAATCTTGCATTTTCTTTTTACGATATTTCAACTTCCGAGCTAATTGGTAACCCATCCATCCCCTAACATCCTTTGCAGCCCACCAATCTTTTACGTTTTCTGTAAATCCCTTCTCACAGAGCCAAAATACATCCTTTGCAGCCCACCAATCTTTTACGGTTTCTGTGAATCCCTTCTCATAGAGCCAAAATTAGTCGAACCTAAAAGGAGTGTAAAGATATAGGTCATCTCGACCTAATGGGTCAGCCCACAACCCATGTATTGGGCCAGCCCACAAGTCAAAAGATTATATGAGTTGTCTTATGATTGTACATCTAATTGTAGATATTAGTTTCCTTAAACACTACCGTAATCTTGTAATTAGATCTGTTAAACTAGGCAACATTGTATTACAAATACCCATCGTCAATACAAGCTCTATACGAAATTCTCTTGCAAACTCTCTCTCTTGTATGCTTCTGGTTTGTGTTCTGGATAATCTTACATGGTATTAAAGCCCAATCTGATCCTTCAAGCATAAGAGGAGCCCTGGTCAACTGATAAGAGGAGTTCTGTTTTTTCCGGCTGTGAGAAGCACTGCACACTATTGTGATCAAAGGTGGCCCGCCTGTTGATCACCTTGTATCAGCGAAATCTCTCCATTCTGGTCGACCACTTATCCTAGGAATTCTGAACATTTTTTTGGAGATTTTCTGATCATCTGAGGTAGGCCTTTCTCTCCCATCTGCACTTGTCTTCTTTGTGCAAATAGATTTCATCAAGACCGTTCAAAATTCTGGATTCTCAAGCTTTCTTTGAAATACCAGTTAGAGGTGTTTTGGATTTTTGAGACAGAGATCCCTGTGTGGTCTGATCTTCCTTTTGATCATCCAGTGGGCCCCACAGATCATATCTGTGCTCAGATTCAAGGTCGCCTAAACCCTTTTTTTGGCATTTTCTGATCTGATTTCACTCTGTTGCCGTGATCTTCCATCTGATCAACCAGTGGGCCCCATAGCACTGATCTGTGCTCAGATTCAAGGTAACCTGGACCTAATTCCTTGGAAATTTCAGATCTTGTTAGTTTTTGTGGCTGGATTTCAGATCTGCTTCGTTTCTGGGCCTGGATTTCCCATCTATACAATCTGTGTGCATCTTGTTCCACTTCCTTTTGCGCTTTTACTTCATATTTGTGCAATTTTTGGTTAAGATGTCTTCTGATCGCACTTCGGGGATTAATGTTATACTCGATGGGACAAATTATCCCTATTGGTCCCATCTAATGCAAAATGTCCTCAAAGGACAAAAACTATGGAAATATATTGCTAAGCAGATCACTACACCAGATAGTAAAGACACCACATTTGGGGAATGGGAAGCTTCAGTAGGGAAGATAAACTCTTGGATTGCCAATTCGGTCAATCCATCTATTGGCAACCAATTGGCTAAATTCAATTATCCTAAGGATGCTTGGGATTATTTAGCTAAATTGTATACTCAATCTAATGCTGCTCGCCGGTATCAGTTAGAATGGGAAATCAAAAATGCTGACCAAGGAAATGACTCCATTCATGACTTTTTTTTTTTTTCAAAATGATTGCTTTATGGGATCAACTGGCTCTAATGGAACCCACTTTTAAAACCACTGATGATGCCCATACCTTCGAAGTCCATCGGCAGCAGACTCGCCTGGTTCAGTTTCTTATGGCGCTTCGCCCTGACTTTTAACATGTTCGCGGTCTCTTATTACATCGGTCACCACTGTCTTTCATTGATATGGCACTCTCAGAACTTCTGGCAGAAGAACAAACTCAGCTTTCTCTTCCAAGGAAGAAACATGTGGAGCCCACACATGTATTGTCAGCAAATGTTAGTACCCCACAGAATGGTCGCTCTTTTCCTTCTGGTACCAATGACTTTTGCAATTATTGTAAGAAGAAAGGACATTGGAAATGGGATTGCCCGACCAGACCTTAAAGGCCAAACAACAAGAACAAACAATCTGCTCACCAGCCCAACCATGGTCCCATGCAATTTTCTTCACATCGATCCTATGCTGTCAATGTTAATAAAGATGATAGTTTTCTGCCACCACAAGTGGATCTTGCCTCTCAGATCCAGGTTATGGTTGATGAGCGCATGCAACAGTTATTTCTGGCTTCCTCCACTGGTTTTGCTTCTCAGGTGGCCACTACCCCCTCAGCCTCTGGTTCTGCCATGACCATTTCTGGTCCTTTAGGTACACATGATACTACCTGGATTTCTGATTCTGGTGCATCTTATCATATGACAAATGATGTTTCCAAACTTCATAATTGTTATACTCCTGCTAGCTCTCTCACCATCCATACTGCAGATGCTACACCTCTACCAGTCTCACTTATTGGCTCCATTTCAAATAAGTTGATCTCTCTCACTAATGTTTTGTGTGTTCCCCACCTTTCTATCAACTTAATCTCTGTTAGCCAATTGACTTCTTCTGGATTTCTTGTCTCATTTTCTTCAACTAGCTGTTCTGTGCAGGATCCGCGCACCGGGAGATAGATTGGGACCGGCCTTAGGTCAGGAGGACGTTACTATCTCCGCTCGCTGCATCTTCCATCATCCAACATCTCCCCAGTCGCCTTTGTTTCATCTGCATCACCCTTTGCTCTTTGGCACTCTCGTTTGGGCCATTTATCTTTAAATAAAATGAAGTCTTTATTTACTAGTGGTGTTTTTGGAAACATTTCTGTATCAGACATTTCTACTTGTTTTGGTTGCTAGTTTGGTAAACAACATGCGTTCCTTTATAATAAAAGCACTTCTTTTACTACTGCTCCTTTTGCTTTGGTGCATTCTGATGTCTGGGGACCTGCCTCTCAGCCAACGAAGGGAGGTTCCATTTATTATGCGTTGTTTATTGATGATTTCACTAGATATACGTGGTTGTATTTGCTGAAAAATCGTTCTGAGTTGTTCACTATCTACACTGCTTTCTCCACCATGGTTTCCACTCAATTTGACACGAGGATTAAAATATTCGGGTCAGACTCTGGGGGAGAATACATGTCCCACAAATTTCGTTCTTACCTGACCAGTCAAGGAACTTTAGCTCAATTATCCTGTCCTGCCACACCACAGCAGAATGGAGTAGCAGAACGGAAACAGACATATCCTAGAAACTATTAGATCCTTGATTTATTCCTCACATGTTCCTCTGCAATTCTGGGGGAAAGCAGTACTGACTGCAATCTATCTGATTAACAGAACACCATCCACTGTCGTATCTGGCACCTCTCCATATGAAAAATTGTTCTCCTGTAAACCTGACTTGTCCTATCTCAAAGTATTTGGCTGCACTTGTTTTGTTCTGTTACATGACAATGAGAGAACCAAACTTTCCCCAAAATCCACTGTCTGTGTTTTTTTAGGGTATGGCATCGAACAAAAAGGCTATCGCTGCAATGATCCTAAAACCAATAAGCTAGGAAGCACGGACACTTCTCCGGGGCCAGAATGTCGGTGTCCGACACGTGTCGGACACGGACACGCTGCGGACACGCTCCGACACGTGTCGGACACGCCCAAAAGAGTGTCCTGATTATTTTTTTTATTTTTAATATTTCGGACACGCTAGGACACGCTGGGGACACGCTGGCCTCTTTTAATTGGAAAAAAAATAAAATTAGAGTAAAAAATAAAAAGAAAAGGGGGCTGTTTGTAAAAGGTCATAACTTATTTGTTTGATAAATTGATTACAAAGTTAAAATAAGAAAATTAGAGTAAAAAATGAAAAAAAAGGGGGCTGATTGCAAAAGTTCATAACTTATTTGATTGCTAAATTGATTACAAAGTTAAAATAATAAAATTAGAGTAAAAAATGAAAAGAAAAGGGGGTCTTTTGTAAAAGGTCATAACTTATTTGTTTGCTAAATTGATTACAAAGTTAAAATAATAAAATTAGAGTAAAAAATGAAAAGAAAAGGGGGCTGTTTGTAAAGTTTTTTTGATTGCTAAATTGATTACAAAGTTAAAATAATAAAATTAGAGTAAAAAATGAAAAGAAAAGGGGTCTGTTTGTAAAAGATCATAACTTATTTGATTGCTAAATTGATTACAAAGTTAAAATGATAGTATCTTTTAGTATATGATTAGATATATTATTATTATTATTATTAATTATTAACGTGTTCCGAATGTGTCCGTGTCCTACTTTTTTGAGAAATGCCGTGTCTGCGTGTCCGTATCGTGTCGTGTCCGTGTCCCGTGTCCGTGTCCGTGCTTCTTAGCCAATAAGTTACGTGTCTCTCGTAATGTCACTTTCTTGGAACATATACCTTTCTATACATTACCTGCTGCATCCTCCTCTCCTGAGCAACCTCCGGTTTATCCTCTTGACCCATTTCCAGACCTATTTTCCTCCGATACACCTACTCCTCCACCCTTGCAGGTATATCATCGCCGGCCTAAAACTCCGTCTGCTCCTTCAGAATCTGCAGCACCACCTCCTCCTTCTGACCATGGGCCTATCACCTCTGCTCCAGATGTGCAAGATTCTCCTCAAAATCGAAGGTATCCCTTGCGCACCAGAATCCCTCCCTCCCGATTTGGCTTTCTTTGTACTGATCAATTTTCTCCATCGCATAAGTCATTCCTTGCAGCAATTCATACTTTGGCAGAACCACAATCCTATAAGGAGGCCATTACTCATCCGAACTGGAGATCTGCCATCGCAGAAGAACTTGCAGCTCTGCAGAAAACTCAAACATGGGACCTTGTTCCTCTTCCCTTCGGGAAATGGGCTATCGGCTGCAAATGGATATTTAAGATCAAGACCAAATCTGATGGATCTGTTGATCGGTTCAAGGCTCGCTTGGTTGCCAAAGGCTACACACAAGAATATGGAGTAGATTATGAGGAGACTTTTGCCCCAGTTGCTAAGATGACCACTGTTCGTACTTTCATCTTGGTTGCCGCTGCTAGACATTGGCCTTTCTATCAGCTTGATGTTAAGAATGCATTTTTGAATGGATTCCTTCAGGAAGAAATCTATATGCATCCTCCTCCAGGCGTCGTGCGACCTCCTCATTATGTGTGTCGTCTCAAACGAGCCTTGTATGGACTCAAACAAGCCCATCGTGCTTGGTTTGAACGGTTTAGCACCAGTATTATCAGCATTGGTTTCTCTCAGAGTGCTCATGACTCCGCTCTCTTCACTCGCTATTCGCAATCTGGAAGTGTTTTCTTGTTACTATCTGTTGATGATATGATTATCACTGGCAATGATGCTCCTGGTATTCTATCTTTGAAGCGTTTTCTTCGTCGACAGTTTGAGATGAAAGATTTGGGCCATCTACGGTACTTTCTGGGCCTTGAGGTTGCTTACTCTCCCAAAGACTATCTTCTGTCCCAAACAAAATACTGCAATGATGTTCTCCAACGAGCTGGACTCACAGATCGTAAGCTTGTTTCGACTCCAATCGAACATAATCTGAAGCTTCGGACTATTGATGGAGATCTACTTTCTGATCCAACTCGTTATCGTGAGGTGGTTGGCAGCTTTGTTTATCTTACCATTACCAGACCAGATATTGCTTATGCGGTACTTGTGGTCAGCCAATTTGTTGCGTAACCCACTCATATTGACTGGGCTGCTGTCTTGCGCATACTGAGATACTTACAAGGAAGTACCAACCGCGCCCTCCTTCTTTCCTCCAGTCAGAATCTTACTCTGCATGACTATTTTGATTCCGACTGGGCAGGAGATGTCAATGATCGACGCTCTACTACTTGTTTCTCCATTTTTCTGGGCTCTTCTCTCATCTCTTGGAAAAGCAAGAAACAGGAAGTCGTCTCACGATCATCAACTGAAGCTGAATATCGTGCCGTGTCTCATACTACTACCGAAATTATTTGGCTTCGTTGGTTGCTTTGAGATTTAGGAGTTCTACTCCCTAAATCTATCCCTCTTTACGGACAGTGAAAGTGCACGGAAACTGGCCACAAATGATGTCTTTCATGAACGATCCAAACACCTTGAAGTTGATTGTCATTTCATGCGTCAACATGTTCAGAATGGTACTATAAAGCTCTTCCAGATTTCCTCAGCTGCTCAAATTGCAGATTTTTTCACCAAAAGCCACTCCACGTCTCGGTTTTCGGAGCTAGTTTCCAAGCTATCGATGGTCACATTCTCCCATCCAAAGCTTGAGAGGGGGTGTAAAGATATAGGTCAGCTCGACCTAATGTGTCAGCCCACAACCCATGTATTGGGCCAGCCCACAAGTCAAAAGATTATATGAGTTGTCTTATGATTGTATATCTAATTGTAGATATTAGTTTCCTCAAACACTACTGTGATCTTGAAATTAGATCAGTTAAACTAGGCAACATTGTATTACAAATACCCATCGTCAATACAAGCTCTATACAAAATTCTCTTGCAAACTCTCTCTTGTATGCTTCTGGTTTGTGTTCTGGATAATCTTACAAGGAGGACCCCAATTTTCCATACTTGGTGCAAGTAACAAAGGGCAATGATCCGATATTGACCAGGCCAAAGCTCTTTGCGAACGATCAGGAAATAAATCCAACCAATCTGCTGGCAATAGAAACCAATCAAGTCTAGACATCACTGGATCCACTTGCATATTAGACCACTTGAAATCTGCTCCTATTGCAGGACAGACCCATAGTCGCCATGGACCCGCCTTTGGGCCTAGCCCACCTATCAGTTATATATTTTATTTTATTTAGATTTTTAATTATGTTTTAGGTTATTTAAATGTGTGTTTTAATCCTAGCCATTGATGTGTTTGGATGTTCCATATTAGATTTTGTTTTAGTTTTCTCTTCTCTTTCCTGTGAAAGGTATGGCGTGAGGCCTGTTCAATTCAGGCATGAGGTCTGACCTATCACCCCATCTTCCATCTTCATCACTACCCACCTCCCATGGGGATCCGCCGTCCACGTCAGCTCCTTTCAAAGGTAAATCAACAAGATCATGAAATCTAATCCAATCACAAAAATCCCGCGTAGCAGGACTAATAGCACATCCTCCTTTCTTCTCATTCAGAAATTTAATGACATTAAAATCCAAAGAAGATTCCACATACCTGCCGCATGATATAGCTCTGCCCAAAAGTCTGCCTTTCACTAACATTCATAGGCCCATATATAGATGAAGCCACCCTTTCTGCATTGCGACGAGCATCTTTCAAAATTCATAGACAGAAAATTCCCTTCAAATTCATCCTGCTTTTGCCAATATGCTTCACTCCAAGCTATTGAAATTCCCACAGATGCACCCATTGAAGCGCACATAGAAAGTTAACATTGGGAGTTGGGACCAAGGACAAACAGATCTGGTAATGTTATCATCAATATTCTCCATTTTTGTTTCTTGAAAAAATAGTCATTCTCCTTCACTAACTAACTACTTTTTTAATTACAGCTCTTTTTAATGCAGTATTCATACCTCGAATATTCCAGGAGACTAGCTCCATATTCCTAGCAACTTCACACCCACACGATTATCACTAACCATTCATTTGTAATTACCAGAGAAATCCAATTTATCTAATTCCCTTTGCGTTCTGGATTTTTTCTTGCTTTTTTTTTGGGAACCCTTCACTCCTACCCCTTTCCTCTTCCATCATTTCACGGAAGTTTGGGGTTTTTAGTTTCTGCCGTGATAACGATTTCCTCCTCTTCCCTTTTGCGCTCCATCACTGTATATGTGATCATATTCCCAGAGAAATCATCTCCCTGATTTTTGATGTGATATTTCGAACAGAAATCGAAATCTCCTAAAAAGTCGCCTGAAATCCTTCGATCTGACTCCGCATCGGACGCCTCTGTATTTTCTGGCATACCAGTCTCCCGACTATATGAATCTGGTGATTGAATCTTCCCCAGACTCCTAACATCATCTTCCTCAATAACAGAGATGGAGAATCTAACCCGTTCAGCGTCTAGAGAAAAAGATGCAGGCTGGCGTTGATTAGGATCGCACAAGATAAGTAAACAAACCCTATCAATCCTCTGTTTTTTTTTTTTTTTTTAAATCTTTTTCATCAATCTCCATCACTACCCCCAAGCAATCACCAAGGCATTTGAAAACCGATGCATCCCATGCATGGAGAGGGATCCCCAACCAATTGAACCCAGCAAGGCTTTAGCTCTGGTCCAATCACCTCTGCCCACCGATCTAATCTTCGAGGAGGACCTTCATTCAGAATAGTGCCCAGTTGGATCGTTAGTGAAAATCATCCTTCTTCAAAGGTCGAACCCTGAAACAGAGATAATTGAGTCTTTTTACCTCTGCCTGAATACCTTTTAACTGAGAAAAGCCAGTTCTGAATAGCTCCAATTTGTGACATCCATTTGACATGTTGCAACAAAATAATTTAAAGCGTCTTTCTTCAAGGACGAAGCCAAAGAATATGCAATCTTAACCACCTTATGGTCTCCTCCTCCAACTCAAGCCTTATCTTTTTTCTAATTTGCCCATAGGATCGATCCCAAGGCAGGCTGGTTGCTTCACAGTTGTGTACCACTCAGTGTTACGAAGTTTGGTTCAGCTCGGCTGAAATTTCTGAACTATTTCTGTTTGATCGATGAACCGAACCAGCTACCCCCCTACAAGTATTCGTTCAGAAATGCGAACCTGTTCGGCTGAATTCTTTGATTTTGGTCCAAAATCGAAGATTTTATCAGATCAGGTTCAGCTCAATCGATTTTTTTTTTTATTTTTTTTTTGATAAAAAAGCTCAATCAAATTTCTTCGGATGAAAGGGAAAAAAAGGAAGAACGAAAGGAAGAAGAAAAGAAAGAGAAAGGTGGGGAATTGAGCATACGTGGTGGCTGGTGCGAAATGGAGCCTTGCCCTCGTCTCTACTCCTCGACCTCCATGGAAGAAGACAATCTCCTCGACCTCCATGGAAGAGCTCTCTCTCTCTCTCATTCCGTTTCTATAGAGCTTTCTCGGTGTACAGAAGTTTGGGCTAAAGGATACAAAGCCAAAAGGTTCAAATGCCCCTTTCTCCCTTTAATCGCAGCTACTTATCTTAGTGGAATCATAGTGGGGCCATCTCATTGAAAACCCAAGCCATTCTCAAATTAACATAAGATAAATGGGCCCTAACCATATTAGTCCAAGTTTGAGATAAATTAAGTGCCAACCCATCTCATTGAAAATCAAAGCCATTCTCAAATATATTAGCCTTGAGATAAATTAAGTGCCCGTTAATAATTACATGGGCCCTAGTCATATTTGAACCCTCATTAAGATAAATTAAACGTCTCACTAATATGAGCCCTAGCAATATTTGAGCCCTAAAATGAAATGAATTAAATGTCCCACTAATAATTACATGGCCCTAGCAATATTTGAGCTATGGGTCCTAGCCATATTTGAGCCCTAAATTGAAATAAAATAAATGTCCCACCAATAATTACGGAGTCAAATTTCATTCTAATATAAGTTATATATTTTTTACATATTATACATATAAATATATATTTCCGAAATGTAATTCCGAAACGTTTTGCCGAAATTCTGAATCGAATCGACCGAAATATTTCAGTTTGGTGGCCAAACCGAAACACAGACCGAAATGAATTTCTGAACATTGGTACCACTCCCCTACCTAGCAAAAAAAAAAAAAAAAAAAGGTACTCACAGAAGGGCATTATTTTGAAAAATTATTTTGAGGTTTACGCCTCTCTCAGCATACCATCTTGGACTTGACAGTCGGCGACTTCCTTTGTCAATCTTAGAATTCCAGTGCAGCTCTGTGATCACATTGAATACAGAAGGTAGTAACCAAGGATTTTCTGTGGATGATAATATTCACTTCATTGTGTTCCTTCGGCGAGCTAATGGGCAATGATTTGCTTGCTTCTGGTCCTCATGTGACAATGTCATATTCATGAGTCTCTACTCTCTCTCTCTCTCTCCATTCATAGGAACCTCTTTTTATTGCAAGCTTTGGAATCCCTTTTTAATTGCTTTTTTGTGTTCCAGTTATTGATGTTTAAGAACCTTGCAATGGAATTCCTTTTATGATAGTATAGTTAGTAACCAAGAGCAGTTGCCCTTGCCCACCTGCTCCATGTGGGGAACTTTGGCACCTACTAGTGTTCTCATCTTCGATTGGGCAGTAAATCAATGAAAAGCCTTAACAATTAACATAGATTAGTGATCAGTGAATCATATTATAATAGTGAATGTGTGCCTTTTGTCTTTGGGATGGAGAAGATGTGAACCTCCTTTTTGTGGTCATGACCATTGTTCTGAAAATCGGAATCGTATCGCAAATCGTTCTCACGCATGAATCGAATCAAATTGTGAATGGCATTGCAAATCATGGGATTTTTTAATTTTTCTAATAAAAATGAAAAGTAATTAAAAATTAGAAAATAAAAAGAGAAAGGTAGTTATTCATAATCCATCCATTTTCCCATTCATAGCAGTATAAATACAATCACAAATAAGTCTGTATAACAATCATATCAAGAACATCATGCCATATTAATATATAATAAATGATGTGTAAATAGTTAAATAGTTTAAGGTATCAATAAATCTTTATTTTTTGTTATATTTAAATTAAAATCTAAACTATACACTAGGATCTCTCTTTTTTGATCAGAAGGGTGTCCTAGCCCTTTGGGCCATAGTAATCCCTACGGGCCCGGTGGGAGCCGGGTAAATCCCCTTTGGCCCCAGTGTGGTAGCACAGTTTCGAACCCTCAATCTTCGGAAGCAAACCGTGGTCCTATTCATTTTATTAATAGAAAAAGATTAAAAAAAAAGATATAGAGAGCCCCATATGTACAATCAAAACACTTTAATCACATGCTTGTTCCTTATTCATTTCTAAAACCCATGGTTTAAAAAATTGGCCGAGTCTGAGTCGACTCGAGTCAGCCCTGTCCGAGTCAGGTCTCATACCAATGGGACTCGACTTGCCTGCGTCATTGCGGGGGGGGGGGGGGGGGGGGGGCGGAGTAAGAAGGAAAGAAGGGGAAAGTACAGGTGACTGCTGTAGAGAGAGAGAGAGAGAGAGAGAGAGAGAGAGAGAGAGAGAGAGAGAGAGAGAGAGCATCATTTAAAAGCAAAAAAAAGGCAAAATCTTACCTGGTACGCTGGTACTTCTAGCTCTCTACAGTGCTGTGCTGTGCTCCTGCTGCTACTGTTGTAGCTACACTGTTGCAGTGCTACCTACTGCGGCCACTGTGGCCCCCTACTGCCTATTACTGCTGTCCTACTGCCTATACTCCCTATTACTGTTGCTGCTGCCTATTGCTGACTGCTATTGCTGATGGGCTGCTGCTAAGGTGTTTGGTACGCTCTCCTCTTCCTTTTTTCCTTCTTCCCTTTGCCCAGCCAAACTACCCCCCTCTCTCTCCCCACCCCACACGGAACTCACCTCTCTTCTTCTTCACTTATCGTCCCCCGCCCCTCCTTTATCAGTTGGCTGGGTTCCTTTTTCTCTATTTTTCTTTTTTTTTTTCCTAATATTTTTCTGGGCACATGGAGCTAAACCCGACTCGGCCAAGTCCCATGTGAGTTGACTCGGATTCGGCCATGGCCGAATCGTGTCCTGATTCCGCGTCTTGAAACCATGCTAAAACCTCCCCAAAGCCGCAAAAACTATTAAGAGGTCTTAGTAACTACTACATAATCTTTTAAAAGTAAAAAAAACACTAAAAGAAAGAAACAGAAAGAGAGAAAAAAAAAGGTGAAAGATTATTAATATAAATTTATTGATTGTTGTTATTCTTGCTTAGCTGAATCGCTTGAATCGTAAGATATGTTGAAACAAGTATCGAATAATAAGATTCAGACCGAAATTGTAAGATTCATCTGTGAAAGGGATTTGTTGCATAGATACGAATCATTTTTCCTTAGGTTTTGGGATATGAATATGGATTTGGGATAAGAATTGTAGGATTCTGATAACAATGGTCATGACTATGAGCAATCGCGCAACTTGTGTTATGTGGAGATATAAGCCCTCGTAAGGTCTTATTTTTAATTGACTGTTAAGTCTTTGAAAACGCCTTTTGATAGATTTTGGACAGCTAATCATAGTGAATGCATTCATTTAATGTCTTTGGATAATGGAACAAGCAAACGAGCTGACTTTTAACTGTATGTTAAAGAGGTATGGAGTGCAGATTTAACTATGTTTAGGGTGGTTTGGTTCATGCCTTCATCTATTACCCAGTTATTTGAGTATCAAACCACCCATGGTTGCATTAATGGGGATTTACCATCACTGCTCATCATCATGATCAAACTTGTCCCAACTATGTTGGTATTGGCTACATGAATTCTGTTTCTCGATTTTGATCATATTTTGAGCCAAATCCTGGGATAGGTTGCACTTATTCAGATCCATTGTTACTACTAACATCCATGTCACTTTCAGCCTACCCCTTCCCCGTGGTGGGCCATCAACCTACATAGATAAACTTTTCCTTATCGGTGCCATCAGTGGCCTATGTTGGACATGTTCGAAGCCATCTCAAACGAGTCTCTCTTATTTTATAACCTATTGATGCTACCCTTAAATGCTTTCGGTAGCGCTCATTTTTTATTCTATCTTGATAGCGCTCATTTCTGATTATATCCTTCCTAGTTTTACCACACATCACCTCAACATTCTCATCTTTGCTAAACTCACTTTGTGCATTGTTGCTTTCTGATTGGCCAACATTATGCTCCATAGGTCATAATTAGCCTAATCGTTATCCTGTAGAACTTTTCCTTTAGTCTTGTTAGTATGTGCCGATCACAAAGAACTCCAGAAGCAAGTCTCCAGTTCAACCATCTTGCTTTTATCCTATTTTCAACATCTTATTCAATCTTAATCTTTTCATCCTTACTAATTATCGAGCCAAGATATTGGAATGGATCTCTTTGTGGTATCTCTTGAGCTTCAGTTCTCACAGTAGTTTTAACTCTTTTTACATGCCCCATTGGAGTTGTAATACTTATATTCAGTCTTTGTACAACTTATTTTAAAACCCTTGGATTCTAAAGCTTCCCATTATTTTATTTTTTTTTAAATTTTCATAGTCACACCATCTCTCAATTCATCCACTAACACTATATCATCTGCAAACAAAATACATCAAGGTACCTTCTTTTGAATATGAGCAGTTGACTAACCCATAATAAGTATAAAGATATAAGGGCTTAAGGTTGACCCTTGATGCAATCCTATGGTTACTAGAAACTCGCCTGCCCCTCCACAGGTAGTTTGCACATTTGTTGCTTTCTTATACATGTCTTTAATGATTTCATTATAACCTCTTGTAACACTCTTTATTTAAACACCAAATAAATCTCTTAAGTACCTTACCGTAAGCATTCTCTTGATTAATGAAAACCATATGCTGATTTTTCTTCTTCGCTTGTTATTTTTCCATTAGTTGCCTAAGTGAGAAGATAGTTTCCATAGTTGACCTCTCTGGCATGAAACCAAATTCATTTTCATATATCTTGGCCTTTTTTTTAAGTCTTTGCTCTAGTACTTTCTCACATGTGTGACTTATAGTCTCACGATAGCCGATACATTTTTGTATTTCTCTGTTCTTGTATATAGGGACTACAACACTTCTCCATTCATCCGGCATTTTCTTTGTATTAGTATCTTAGTGGAGAGCTTACTTAACCAAAATCACCTAATTTCTCCTTATCATTTCGTAGCCTCTATCGAAATGTCATTTGACCTCATAACCTTTCCTGTCTTCATTTGTGTTAATGCTTTCTTCACCTCTACTACCTTAATTTTGTGATATAAGGTATTGTCTTGTTGAAAGAGTATCCTCTCTTGTTCTTATGCCTCCTATAGAATCTTCATTTAAAAGTTTGTTAAAATATTTCTTCCACCTTTCTTTAATATAGAATACATTTAAAAGGTCTTATGCCTACTAAAACCTTTTGGTTGTCAATCTTTATACATTTGATATGATCTAGGTCCCTACTTTTCCTTTCCCTTATTTTTCCCTTCTCTTGTTCTCGACTTATTATATAGGTTACCATATGGTTTAAAGTTTTAATCACATACTACATTCTTAACTTCTTTCTTTGCCTTCTTATATATTTCATAATTTTTCATATTCCTACTCCCTAGCAAAACTTGTAAAAACGTATTTTCTCTCAAACAACTTCCTGAAAATCTACCCTTCATAATTTGTCGTCCCTGCCATTTGTTTTTATATTTTTGGTGGGAGAGAACTAATAAAAGCCTTTTCATGTAAGTGCTGTTTGGAAAGAAAGGAATGATAGGATATTTAAAGCTTTAATGATGCCACTAGAGGATATTTTTAATTGGTAATTGCATGGGAGGGTAGCTGGATTGGCGATCATGCGAAAATAATTTCAGAATTTAAATTTATATCTAATTCTTCACAACTGGGAGCCTTGTTTGATTTATGGTCCTTTGAAGTAGTGGAAATCTGAATTTTGGTCCCGTCCAGTTGGCATGTTGAAATTTAATGTGGATGAGGTGGTGGCTAAAGGTGTACCAGCCAATAGGCGGTGTTCTTAAAATGACAGAAGTGAAACGTTGCTCATGTTTTCTAAATCAATTGGTGTAAAAGATTCTGATTAAATGGAGGTGATGGCTATATTAGAAGCCTCAATATATTCCCTATCTTTTCAAGAATTGTCGATGGTGGAAAGTGACTCGTTTAATAAAATTTCACAAGTAGCTGGTCAGGTTGGAGGCTTGCAGCTTGAAATTCAAATTTTACCTGAATGAGATAAAATCCTTGTCTTCTAATATTAAGGTAGATTTTCACCATCTTATTTTATTTGCAAATGAATTGGTGGATAGGTTGGCCAAGGAAAGTATGCTTAGTTATGTTCTCTCGATGCTCCTATCTTGCAGATGGTTTATTTATTTATTTTTAATGTGTCTATTATGCTGGTGGTGTACGGTATAACGCTCTTATACCCATGCGTTTTTCTCTTGTTATCTCTCCTTCGAGTGAAATTTACATAAGAAAAATCTGGTGTTTGGTTTAGGCAGTGGTTAGTTAAGTGGAAACCATGGGGGAGCTGTTTTAAGAAATTTCTCCAGTCCAGTTGTTGGAATTATTAATGTGGCAGAGGGTTATGCTTGGTTGGTTGGTTGCCAGGAGCTCAATAAATTGAATGTTATTAATGCCATCATTGAGGGTCACTGTTTCGGCCATTTAACATGCTACTTCGGTTGGAGGAGTAAAAAACAAAGTGGGGGTCAACTTGTGGGTAAAGTAAAAATAAAGGGGGGTTAACGTAAAAAGCACTTGTTCACAATGTGTATTTTTCTCCAAGTTATCACGCTTGGTTGTAGTTAAAATGAGAGTCCAAAGGAGTGAAGGGGCTAGTGATGTCACATCTGGACTTTACTTCTTCCCTCCACTATTTCCATCCAAATAGCAATGAAGTAAAAATGGCACATCATTACTTTACCCTTCTCACTACACTTTTTCCATCCAAACTACAATGAAATAAAGAAACGTCACATCATGGCCTACTTTTATTCCTCCCTTACTACTCCTTATGCTAAACAAACAGGCCCTTGGGGGTTTGTTTGCCTTTTAGGCATGAGATAGGGAAATGGGTTTTACATATGTAAATGTTACACGTGAAATACATTACCATGTTTGTCCAAATCACCATTTTCACATGATTGAATGAGTGCATCCAATGGTTTTAGATGTGTTTGGATGTTTTGCACACATTTCTTAAAATCCATGGAGATTGAAGATATGAATCTACTTGATGCTTATCATTAATTCAAAAGTATGGAACGGTTTGGATCATGAATTGGGAGCCCACCGGAGTGCAGTAAATTAGATTTAAAGTTTGGGACTTTTTCACAAAATACCCAAAATACCCAAAATCTATGAAGATTTAAGATACCACCTTCCAGATCTTGCGGTTTATTAGTTTTTTTTTTTAAATGATTTTGTGGTTTATTAGTTCAATATACAAATTGAACATTTTGAATTAAAATATGGGGCCCACAAGAACGATAAAAATAAGGGTGGTTGATGGGGGCCATGGAAATGCAATCACCATGTGAGATTGTAGGTGTGCCCTTTTCACTTTCACACCTTTAGGTGTGAAAATTTTGGTGCGTAAATGGACTTATTTACAACATTTTCACTCCTCATTTATGCATCACACATGCATAACTGAGCGCAAACATATGTGCTAATACACCCTTGGAAAACTCTCCGAATTGACTCTTGACTCTCCCGCATCACCACATTTTGACAAAGGACCGAGTCAAAACATTGGCCGAGTCATCTCACTTTAATAAATTATTTGTATTTTGAACCATTTGATAGGTAAATCTAATTTTAAATAATTAAAATTAATTTATAAGTAATTATGAATGGGGTTTGGGTTTGGGGTTGGCGATTTAAAAAAGATGACTAAAATGTAATTTGAAACCAATATCTGATCGTTTACATTGGATAATTGGACTAATAAATTATGTGATATGCAATATTTTTTCTTTTATCTTCCTTATTGGAGTACTTTTCTTGCATATATACATTGCCTATTCTGAATATATGTAAATAAATGTATATTTACATTTGGGAAATATTCAAGTGAGAACTAGTTCTCACCTATTATATGAGAAATTTTTTGCGGGGCCCAACTAGCAGCCCATCCAAACCTTGCAACCAATAGGGAATCCCCGGATAGTCACTAATCCCAAGGATTGGCACACATCCGAATGGACTGAACAGTTGGATCGATGGTTGAATATTTTTTTGAATATGAAGCTATTAAACTTGTGAGCCACGGATGAAGGGGTTAAGGGCATGGGTTTGGGGTCAAACTTGATACTTGGGGTGGACTTACATAGATCTTTCCATCCCTTCTGGTCCCATCCCCAAATGGGGCCCAATTGTGGGCCCCACAAAAAAGTTCTCATATAATATGTGAGAACAGTTCCCACCTGAATATTACTCTTTATATTTTATAAGTAATTAGTTATTTTTAAATATTTTTTAAATTATTAAAAAAAAAAAAACATGACTATCTCGAGAATAGTTGTTAATATCGTTTCGGACCTCATTTCGCTCTAGCCTGCAAAATGAAAAGTTTCGGCCGATTCGGGATTTCGGCGAAACTTTTTGGAATTACTTTCGGGGAAAATATAACATAATTTATATACATATATAAGTAAAAAAATAGAAAAAAATAATAAACATAGATTTAATCCATTATAGTGATTTTTTTCGAATTATATTTTGGGAAAATATAAGAAATACAAAATGTGTAAAAAAAGTAAAAAAAATTAATTATGTAAAATTCCATTTCGGCCGAAAAGTCACATTTCGGCCGAAATCAGCCGAAATTTTGAAATTCGGATGAGATTGACCGAAATTCAAATTGAAATGTTTTGGCCGAAATTTTGTTTTGGTCACTTGACCGAAACGAAAAATTTCGGCCATTTCGGCCGAAACGGTACGAAATTAAGAACTATGGTCTTGAGTCTCCGCGTTGACTCCATACGAGTCAATTTTTTTTTTGCATTGGACGAGTTAAGTCCGAGTCACGAGTTTTTCAACCTTGTTATACACCATTAGGCATGTGCATCATTTACTTTTGTAAATGAGGGCAAACAAATGACCCCTTAGCAATTATCTGATTACATAGAAGAAATTGGAGATGATGATTTTGTGGTCCATGAATGGTTATGTTTAAATGGTAAACTCGCTCTTCAGGAATCTAAAGGTATCGCTGATTTTTTTGGGCCAAAGATCTGCATTTCTTTTTCTTTTTATTTTTTTAGAACAGTAATGATAAATTGCATTGAGATGAATAGGACTTCTTCTTCTGCTTCTTTTTTTAATAAAGATGGTGCATTTTGCATCAATCTTTTGTATAGTGTTAATCTTTGTTATTAACTTGAAACTGTTTTACCATTTCACAACAAAAAAAAAAGAAGGTTCTTCCCTTGTTCTATTTTGGCTAGTTTGCTGGTGTCTCATGTTACTAATACATATTATTTTCTATACATTTCATGTTTGCAGATGACAAACCCATTCTTCTTATAACACATGTTGATGAACTGTCACTTTCGGAGCGGGCTCGTGTCCGCATTCATTTGGGAGACTTGCTGGGAATTCCACCTACTACACAAATATTTGACATCCCAGGTGATATATCTGTAGAACTATTTGTTGTTGTTATTGACTGAAGAATTTGAACTGTATGTATTTTTCTAAAAAAAAAAAAACTTGCAGACAAATGTGACCTGTCATCTGAGTCAACTATAGTGGAAATGCTACGCTACTGCCTTGAGCATGCTGATAGAAATCTGCCCTTCAAACAAAGTGCTCCTCTAATGGTTTGATCTTTTTCCTTGAACTTGTGTTTGTTACTTTCTGTGAGCTTCAAACAATATACACGGGCTTGGTTTTCGCAATGGTTTTTGAAGCATGGTTCTAAACATTGTTGAGTCGATTTAAAAGTGCCCCAGTTGGAAATTACAGTCCAGTCGCATATATTTTTTATCTTCTCCCGAAAATGTATAATAGCTAAACTGCATTGAAAAGTGTATTCTAGAATAAGAGGGTAACATAATATATTCTTGATTAGTTTCTTATTTTAGTTTTTTCTTAAAAGAAATTTTGTATCCTTTTTTCTTATATTTTTTTGAAATTGTTTTTCTTTTAAGTATTCTGCGTATTTAATCCCATTTCTTGAATTAAAATAAGTTGGATGAATACACAGTCAAGCCTTTAAATTTTACCACTCCGCCACTTCTTCCATTAAACTGATCTGGTTCGGGGTTTTTTGGGTTTTCAAGTTAGGATCTGAGGGATAAATTTGTCTTTTCTCAGGTTATAATCAAGTTCTGTTTTTTTTTTTTTTTGGTTAAAAATGCTTAGTTTTTGTGGAAATCCTGCAAAAATATACTATTTTGGTCAAATTGAATATAGATAAGCCAACCATGTAACATGATAGATCGCCATCTCCCACAAAAAAAAAAAATTTATAAAAAAAAAAACATGTATGAGGGAGCGGTGATGAGAGAACTATTTTGGTGAGGTGAATTTCCAGTGATCTGTGAGTTTGCATCATGTGTCAGCTTTAAGATCGTTTTCTTTTTCTTTTATACTGATTATGGACAATTGATGTGAAATGGATTTTTAACTGTGTTTTTGAGGTGGCTAAGCGTACATGGGGTGGATTGCGCATCCCAGAAAGGCCCGCAACATCTAATTAAGAATGGATGTGGAATTGGGGCGCAAATGTTAAGGTTAGAAAGATTGTAAAATTGGTCTATCCTCTTTGAGGATCAATTGCTGCTTTATAATATTAGAGTTGCCAAATCTAGGTAATAATTAAAGAGTACATGATCTCCTATTAAGGTAAAAGAATGACGATACAAAGTAATGATACAGGGAAAATACTACTAATAGACATCTGCACGTCTCGGGCAAACTATGATCAAACCGTGTGGGTCCCATTGTGGGCTACTTGTCTACTTGTTTTCTACACTCCCCCTCAAATTGATGTGGAGGTCCACAAAGCATCAATTTGGAAGATAGATATTCATGATGGCTCATGGTTAGTGCTTTGGTAAATATATCAGCCAATTGATGTTGAGTGGAAACATGTGGATGTTGAATTATCTTAGGGATGACTTGTTGGCGAATGAAGTGGCAATCAATTCCATTGTGCTTGGTTCACACATGAAACACTGGATTATTGGCTGTCCTGATTGCACTTGTGTTATCAGCATATAGTGTAATGGGTTTTGTAAGAAAAATGACAAACTTTCGAAGTAGATGCTGAAGGCAGACAATTTCATTGCTAGCCGAGGCCATGGATCGATATTCAGCCTCTGTATTTTTCTTTTTACATATGCAAGATATGGGAGAGTTCCCAAGAAACATGCACCATCCCATAGTAGATCGACGAGTTTTAGAGCAACAAGTCCAGTCGGCATCAGCATATGTAGAGAGTTGGAGGGATGAAGTAGAAGAGTGAAAGAGACCTTGATCGAGATTGCCTTTGAGTGGTTGAAGTATCGCTGCAATATATGGTTTGTGAGGATTACTCACAAATTGACTCTTATGTATTGCATGAGAGATATCTTGTTGAGTCAACAAGTTGCCAACTAGACGACAAAAAGCAGTTGGATCTTTCAGGGGATCCCTATCATCTTTGATGGTTTTAACATTGAGCTCAAATGTCCTTGCATCCTTAAGGTGAGCAGCTTTTATCAAGTCCTCAGCATATTTACGTTGATGGACATGAATGCCACCATGAGTTCTAGAGATTTCTAGACCCAAAAAGTAAGTGGGAGATCCAAGATCTTTCATATTGAAGTGGTGCATAAGATGAGTTTTGAGAGCTGATAGTCATGTCATCGACATAAATCAATAGAACCATACAGCCTTGGGAATTGGGATGTCTTGTGAATAAAGAGGAAGCTATCATTCTGACTTTGGAGGAAATTTGCTTGAAGGATAGCATGTCAGAATTTGTCAAACCAGTCTCGAGGAGTTTGTTTGAGTCCATAAAGACTTTTTCAATTTACAAACATGTTTTTGTGGGAAATGCATAGCCTGGAGGGGTTCGCATGTAGACAGTCTTCTGTAGGTCACCATGGAGAAAGGCGTTTTTGACATCCATCAGCCAAAGTGGCCAGTGTCGGATAGCTGCTACACTTTGTAGTGGTTGCACAATGGTCATTTTAGCGACCAGTGCAAATGTCTCTTCTTAAATAATCCTATATTCTTGTTTGAAGCCCTATGTAAGTCGTGCTTTATATCTATCCAAGCTCCGTTGCTATTTCACTATGATGGAATAGACCCATTTGCTATCAATAATAGGTACATCTATCGGGGCAGGTACCAGATCCCATGTGGAGTTTGCCTTAAGGACGAGTAATTCTTTTGTCATTGCATCTTGCCAAGATGGTACTATAGAAGCCCGTGAATAGGAGGTTGGAATAGGAGTAGAATCTAAAGAGGTAAAATGGGTAGGGTTACCATATCTATTAGGAGGCACTGTAATACAACTAGAACGTCGTAAAGGTTGTGGGCCAGGAGGATCATTACCTGGAGGATCAAGAGCTGACAAGGAACGGTGATCAAGAGAAGGTGTAGTCAGAGGAAGAGTCATTGTTCGACAGACATAGACCTTGGTACTGGGCGGTGGGGATGTGGACTCAAAAACCTGATGAAGATATGATACTTGGACGGGATGACTAGCAGGACAAAGTGAATAGAAAGGGATATGTTCCAAAAAGATGGCATTCCTAGAAATACGGACACATCTGTCTTTTGGATCATAGCAAACAAAACCTTTGTGAACACGTCACTGTATATAAGAAACACGCATTAGGCAGCTTGAGGTGAAAGTTTGGATCTCTCATTAGAGGGAAGATGAGCAAAATAGAGACAACCAAAGACTTGCACATGTGAGTAAGATGGCGGTTGACCAAAGAGACACTCATATGGTGTAAATTTATGTAAAACATAACTTGGCAATCTGTTGATGAGAGGAATGGCAATATAAGCGGCTTCACTCAAAAAATGAGGTGGGACTTAAGATTCAACAAGAAGTGTTAAAGTGGTTTCAAGGATGTGCGGATTTTTTCTTTTAGCAATTCCATTTTGTTGAGGTGTATCTGGACAAGATTTTTGGTGAATGACGCCTTTATTAGATAAGGAGGAGAATTCAATAGACATGTGTTCTCCTCAGAAATCTGATTTGAGAATTTTGATGTTCTTGTTAAACTGGTTATACACTGTATTATAAAATGTTTGAATTATTGAACAAACTTCAAATTTGAGCTGTAAAAAATATATCCATTTGTAACGACAATGGTCATCAATAAACCTAACATAGTATTTGTACCCAAGTCTACTTAAGTGTGGAGCTAACCCCTAGACATATGAGTAAAATAATATCAAAGGGTGTAGTGGCATGTGAATAATGAACTAGAAAAAGGTAAAATATGGCTTTTGTTTAGGCTACATGTTTAGCATTTAGATTTAGCAAGAGAAGAAAGCATTTTATTGTTGACATGACCAAAGTGTTTATGCCAAATGGTCCACAAATTATTCGAAACTGTAAAAGAGGAAGCACAAGGAGCGAGGTCTGTTGTACATGAGAAATAGTCTCTCATGTTTACTCCCCATCCCAATCACCTTCCCAGTTTGCCATTCCTATACAACACCACCAGAAGAAGAAAAGTTAAACTTGGTATCCATCATCAACCTACAAGAAATAAATTTGCAGATAATTTGGGAACAGAGTAGACATTGGGAAGGGTTAGGGAGGGCTTGGAAGCTCTAAGGTACCAATGCCAAAGATAGACAGATGGTGTCCATTTGCCGTTGTAATCAGTTCTTGACCGTTGTGAGTTTGTCTGTCCCTTAGGTTGCCTACTGAGGTTATATGGTTTGAGGTGCCTAAGTCCACAAACCAAGTAGGAGTAATAAATGCAGAAAGGGCAGTCGATGAATGGAATGCTGGAGATGTGAGGAATTGTACCGACCATTTACTCCCATGGAAGTAAATGCAGATGAAATAGATTTGTTAATCAGCTCTCAGATCTGAGCAAGCATTAGCATCACAATGCCAGAACAAGAGTCTGCAGAATCTGGTAGATTTTGATCTTGTAAAGCACAAACAGTCTGACCTTGTTTCGGAGGTGGTTCATCTCTTTGGTGGTCTGCTGGTGTAGTCAGAAATAAGGTAAACTGTCTTTTTGCAGTAATTGCAGAATTGTTTCTTTTTGCAATTGCGAGCCACATGTCCATATCCTTTGCATTCATAGCACTTAACTTGCTGCCCCTGTGCAGTAAGAGGAGCAGTGTCTTCAGATGGAGAAGTAATGAAGGCTTCAGGTTCCTCTGTTATAAGCTCGTTGTGACGAGAGTCAAATTTCCTCTTGAAGGGCCTCTTGTACACGTGTCAAGATCTGCTGATATTTCTCAATTCGTAAGAGCACCCGGGACCGACTCGAACTCCGGTTAGAGAGATTCATGCAGAACTTTTGCTTATATGGGACTACTCTTTTAGCTTAAGGGCATGTGGAAGAAGATCAGAAGGTACAGAGTGGAGGAGCATGGAATCCTTTTCTGTCCATTGGGTAAGGAATCCACTGTAGTATTCTTGTATTGTTTTATTACCTTGATAGTATTTTGCCGTCTCAGTGCCCAGATAGAATTTCCTAGCTTTGTTGGTTTGGTGGCATAACTTCATGTGGTTCCACATATCTGAAGCTTTTGTAAAAGCTTGTAGGGACAAAGAAAGAGATAGATTTATGGAATTGAGGATCCATATAACAATCTTGGCATTATTTTTACTTAAGGTTGCAACTGCCTTCTCATCAACCAAGTTAGGGACTGTGCTGGTACTGTCATTATCAACTGTGGGTTTGAGCTGTGTCCCAGCTAAATAACCCAGCATTCCTTCTCCTTCCACAAAGTTCTTAAGGCGAAAGGACCATGTCATATATTTCTTTCCATTCAACTCGATTGGAATTACATTGTCCATCATGAAGATACTATTGATATAAATACAAAAACTGAGGCAACAGAAAAAATGAACTGCCAAAGATAAAGGGCACTGTGTAGTTACGGTAGTTTTGATAAAGAAGCTGACCTGAATTTTAGTTTGGGTTGAACAACAAAGATCTGAGTTTGCCTATATGAGCTGTAGGGCAGAGATCCGAATTCCTAGGTCCACCTGACCCAAATCGGACATGAATAGTCAGTCCTCTTTTATAAAACCCAAGATGAAGAGATGAAGAGACACTGTGATGTCCCTTAGACGAAGAAATTGGACTTAGGAAATCCCAGCTTAGAGACTGCTGACATTGATAGGTGATTGATCAACTTGGAGAATGCCCTCGAACTTGAAGATTGATCAGGCAGAGATATAGATCCTGGCATAGATTGACGAAGTTGATGCGTTGACTAAGGCACAGACGAGAAGTGAAGACGCAGCGACGAGAAGACAGTGATGAGCAGCAATATCTACTGAGCTTGCAGATCGAACTTTGAAGAGGAGAAGAATCCCATTGGAGCAGAAGAACCCAGACCTCGAGAATATAAGACAGCAGTTGGAAAATGATATTTGAACAGAATCTGGAAGAAGACCCCGGGACGGGTTCTCGCAGTGCTATCTCTGGTCAATTTGAAGATGAGGAACCCTCGATTCGAATTAGGGCATTCGATCAATCCTAGATGAGATGATTCAAATTGAATCGTCACACCAGTGGCCGAAGAGGAAAAGGTTCGCACGATGAGAGGGATGATGTCGAGTAGAAGTTTCTGAGGGAAGTTCTCGACAAACGGATTTGCACGACCAATGAAATCCCTAGGTAGGGATGAACTCTAAGAGCCAGCAACAAGAAGGTATGGGCCCTTGATTAAAAAAAAAAAAGTTCTCTGATACTATGATAAGATCAGAAAGATTGGAAAATTGGTCTATCCTCTGAGGATCAACTCCCACTTTATGATATTAGAGTTGCCAAATCTAGGCAATAATTACAGGTTACATGATCTCCTAAATAAGGTAAAAGAATGAACATACAAAGTAATGATACATGGAAAATACAGCTAATCGACATGTGCACATAACTAGGTAAGACCATGATCAAGCCATGTGGGTCCCATTGTGAGCTTCTTGGTCCACTTGTTTTCTACACCAAACAGTCCATCATTATGCCTTAAATTGAATTTCAGGGGCTGTTTTGGGAGAATAACATACAACAAGGGGTTATATGTAAATTTCAGAATACTTAAAACTCAAAACAGGGCAGCACATGCAAATCAGCTTTAGAGCACTAGTTAATGGGCCATACCAGTCCCAACTCACTTCATTCTATAGTTTGAAAAGGGTTGTCCATGAGTGTACTTAAAAACCGTTGGATGCATCTCATCAAGAAAGGGCCATGTGGGCTCCACAAGCTGTTTTTTCATATATATATATATATATATATATGAAGATGCTCCTATGAGAGATATCTCTCACCTTAAATGAGAGATTGGGTGGGGGCCCTCCCATTTAAGTTGTTGGCGGGCCCCCACCCCTATCTCTCATTTAAGGTGAGAGATATCTCTCATAGGAGCATCTCCCATATATATATATATATTTGCAATTTCAATGGAGATGTATAAAGAGACTCCTATGATAATTGAAGCTTAAGAAATATCACAGAGATTCATTCCTATGCCTTGACTCGAGAACTAGTAAGGATTGAGAGATTGAGGAAAATGTGAACATAGGATATGAGTGGGATGGTTGAAGTGGAGACTTGCTTCTAGAGTGCTTTGTGATCGGATCTTATCCACAAAAGTGAAGGGAGAATGTTACAAGATAGTGATTAGATTTAGACATGCTATGGATTATGGAGTGAAATGTTGGCCACTTGCACAAAATGGGTGTAGCAAAGATGGGAATGTTGAGCGCATTGTGGTAAAGCTGGGAAAGATAAAATCAGAAATTGCTGGATTTTATGTTGTTTCAAAAATTCTAAAAGAGATTTTTTTTCTTTTTTCAAAAAGTGAATTTTGTCTTTTTCTTATTTCTTTTCTTTTTGAAATGGGTTGTGTTTGTTTTTGGTTTGGGAATGGAGTCTGACATCAGTAAAGAAGAAAAGACTGAGATCTCTTTATTAGAAACTGCTTGGATTTATGCTTTAAGTAGTTTTGGGCCTTTTGCTACAAACGTTGTGTGCACACGAATCGGGCTTGGCCTGGGATGTTGGGTCCAGAAACTTTTAACCAGGCGTGTATCTGCATGAAATGCACGGTGGGGGCCATGGGACCCATATATACTTATATTGATTTAACAACAGTTTGAAGACATTTATTTTATTTATTTTTTCCCTTTAAGACGTTTTCAAACCCATTTACTTTTGCCCCTTTTCTAAATGTTGTGCGAGTACCGCCACAATAATGGTCGTGGGTAATGTGGCCCACTATTGTGTAACGGAAACCCAATATAGAATGGGTTGTCCGCTTCCTAACAATAACACATCTTTTTGGTGGCAATGTTTATGGGTGATATCAATGTTCTGGTGACTGAAAAACAATGCCCTTCTTTGTCTTCAACATGAGCAAATATTGGAATCCTTCATTGAAACTCAAGTGTGCGACCTGCTTGAATTTTATGAAAAAGCCGTTATATTCTTTTTTCTTTTTTTTTTTTTTTTGGGGGGGGGGGGGGGGGGGGGACCTTCGCGTTGGGTTTCAACTCAAGGGGTAGAACTTGTTCTAAAGAGTGTCATCACGGGGGAGGAACTTTCGCGTTGGGTTTCAACTCAAGGGGTAGAACTTGTTCTAAAGAGCATCACCAGGCGTGCTTCGGCTGATTGTTGTTACTGCTGCTGCTCTTCCGTTTAGAGGGCTTGATGGTTTCTGTATCGAGTATTACTGTTACATTTTAATCCGGCAATGCCTCTCTCTCTCTCTCATATATTATAAGAATGTGTGCAGGGTTTCCAACCACGATTACCTTGGATGGCAGTAGTGGTGATGGTGATTATGGTTGTTTTTGTTATATATCCGCTCTTCGTTCGTGCCATCACTGGATGTCGTGTGAGAAGACAGCCTCCAGAAGTCCGCATTGATTGGCATTCCATTCGGCACATGTGGTTGGGTTGAGATGTGAAATATACAAGTGTGGGTGTGTATATATGTGCCTGTGTTTGGGTTATGTACTTGTCAAAAGACTTCAGTTACTGAAAACCATATCTAAATATTCGGACTTCTAGTGTACGTACTTTTATGGCAATTTTTTCTTTTCTGTAAATATTATATATAAAATACACGTTAAACCCTTAACTCAGTGAGGATCTTATTTCAATGTTGGGTGTATCCTGACCATTTTGTTAGTTCTGGCATGGCGTAGCCGGTTAAGTGTGCAGGTAAGAGGCATGAGGGCTATTGCAGGGGTTCTGTGAAATGTTAGTGATTACTGTTGGATTCTTCTATTATCATTAAATACTGTTTACAGCTGATAATAATGATACTGTTGTAGAAATTCAAAGGACTACATCTTGCCAATGTATGAACTCGTATTAGATTATGTTGGATTATCATTAGATTAGGAAGATAGTTTGACGTGGAAAGGTCTCGTGGTGGATATGATTTTGCACAAAAATCATCTCAATCAGAGAGCATCACAGCCATTGATTTTAGGGGCCTTAGGATGTGTTTGTACAAGGCAAGTTCCACTGAAGCAGGAGAGAATATTTTCGGTTTTTCTTTTCTGCGCATCAAAATTAACGGTGTCTGGTGGAGTCGGATTCAGTGATGAAACTTAGATTTTGAACTTACTTTTCTCCGCAAGCAATGAAAACATGATTGCAGGTTAAGAGCTATGATGCATATATATGGCATGGATACGGCAAGCGCACGTCGTAGACACGGTAGGGACACGGATTTTACACATAAAAGGTGAAGTATCGGATACAATACGACATGATCCGTTGTTCATTTGGAAGTAGACGTACATAATAAGTCAAGAGGTGGAAACACGACTTCCAGGGAAGTGGAAACGGTGTTTCTCTAGGAGGCGTTTGTATAATGCCATGGCAGAGGAAACCTGTCTTTCTTCTTCTGTGGCACCCATTTCCTAATTGGGTATGTAGGAAATGCAGATCTCTGCCATGAAAATCTAGCACAAAACCACTCTTCCGCTGTACAAACGCCACCTTTAAGTTTTAACAGTTTCTTAACCTTTTCTTTTCCCCTGTTATTCAATCCATCAGTTTCCCCTGAATTTCAATCATTGGTCAGTACAATTCGGATTAATGTTAAACTAGTGTGAGTGCTGGTCTAGGAGATTAATGAGGAGGGTTAAGTTGATTATAGGGTTTCCCAAGTGACGGTGAAAGAATTACCTTACACATATGCCCCCTTTTGGTATCTCTGAGCAGAACATTAACCATATTTATTACTTGATCATTCAAAGTGACATTTGTACAGACTTCTTTATTCGTGCTGTACTTCTATATCAATTTTTATAAAATAAATTATATTTATCAGTAACAGGAATTTTATGCTGCATGCATAATCATGAATTTTACAATTTGTTGAGTGGGACACGTTTTATTGCATCGGATTCCAACCTGTGATATACTTTGTGACAGGACTAGGAGTCGGTGGCAGAGTCGATGGGAAGAAGAAAAATATTTCATGCATTGATTGAGCCCATAACCCATCTTGACCCAACCCAAGTTGCACTCCTAGGATCAACTGATGAATGCATAAAAAGCATACCCATGTCACAACATACTACAATTTTGGTACATAACAACTAAAACATTCAACAGGATATCATGACAAGCTCAAGAAACATTTTGCTCAAGGAAACCTTTTTGTCTTAGAGGGCAAGCTTTGATTAACCTTTTTGTCTTAGAGGGCAAGCTTTGATTTTGTAATAAACAGCTTCTTATCCAAATCCATCCACTAGTTATGTAACTTAATCACCAGATGATCCTCTTGCAAAGCCTGTAACCTGATATAAGAGCGCAAGCCGCTGTAACAAGAAAAGCGGCAACTGACATGATAACCGATGTAATGGCAACTTTCTTGAGACTGATCCTTAAGATTTGTCCGATGGAGGGCGCCGATGCTGATGAAGATGATATCAGAAGGTAGGCCATCAACTGTTTACATGCTACAAATAATTCTAGCTCAGAAATTAAGGAAACAGCATTTCTTTCTAGTAATATTGAAGTGGGGTTTCAGTTGGGTCAGGTCCGCTTGGGTGGAGCACTAAAGGTGACATTCATAGGGTTAACCTGAACTGCTGAAATCTATTGATTGGGATTGGGTTGATCATGTCAATCAGAACACTAACGAGTAATAAAAGGGGTCCCAGAACCCTTGATTATCAGGTTTGGTAAGGGTTGAGTTGGCAGATACTAGTGCAGTTAGTCGGGTTAGGTTAGGTTTAGGTCAGACCCGGTCAAGTAGCAAGAATCGACTTAACCTGAACCCAATTTATTTAATAATTGGGTAAGAATTGTCAGCCCAAACACAGACCAAATATAAAAGGGGTCAACCCGGACCCTCAGTTGGGGGGTTGTACCAGGGTTGGTTGATGTGGCAGGCTTGTAATTTCCGCTTCTATTCTAAAAATGTAAAATGGGTCAGGTTCAGTTAGGATCCATAGTGTATGCAAATTTAAGTGTTTGATTGTCAACTGGCACGTTCCTTGGTACACATTCAGGTCCAACATCTACAACGAAGCAAAGGTCTGGACCCATTATTGGACCTGGACTGAACCCAGTTCAGGTTTGTATTCAACCCTGAAATGACTTAATTCAATTTCTAATACCACATTAGATGGATGATTGGGCTGTAGTCTGTTAGATTTTAGGTCTTCGATCCGAAGGCAGGTTTGGATCAAAATCTGGATCAGAAAGTATTTAATATCAATGTTTCAATTTCTACCAGATCCAAAAATATGTTCAATATCCAATTTAGCATCCCTACCATTGTGCGGGAAAAAAATAAAAGTACTGGTAGTCACAGATGTTGTGTACCTGATCCATGAAGAAGGTGATGTAGTCACATATGTTGTCTGAAATGTAGCGGCCTCTGAAAGCAATGTCATGTATGCCTTTGAGAAGTTGCAAGGCAGAATAAACAGAAGCTATGATGGATATGCTGAGGCAATACCTGATTTACCAAAGGAGGAAATGTTAGCATATATTACTTAGGCTTAAAGTCTTTGTTTTACTTCATTTAAAAAAAATCAGACCTTTTAATTTTTTTTTAATAGCTATATTCTTTGGTCTTTAATTTTTTTTTAAGGACAGAAGCTAGGGACCCTAGAAATGATCAAGTTGAACCGACATTAAGGGGACTACTTTGGCCACGTACCCACATGCATGGTGAATATTGAATGAGTAGATGGTTGTTAGGTATGGGTTAAAATCCCAATTCAGTTCATTGATCATTCTGCGGGGGTAGCAATGGGGCGGGTTTAGTACAGGTCAAGCTAAACCCTGAGTGAACATGCCACGCCCTCAGCCCTCAATCCATGAAGGGTTTATGATTTGTGAAACCAAAATTGCCTCTGGGTACTGGTCTTGGGCCTTGATATTAGAAATTCTTTTATTATAAAAACAAATGATCCGGTTCAATGAACTTAACGTGTGATGGTACCGATGGTGCTACAAAAGGGCCCATGTATGATCAAGTTACCCCCTCAAACAAACTAGCCTCCCACAAATTGACTTAAGCTCAAATCTTACACTCATCCAACTGTTACTGTTGGATTAAGATTATAAAAAAAATGCCTTCAAAAGACATTAAACTTATTGTCCATAGATCAAGGGGTTTGGAACTTTGGATGATCTAATGGAGTTGATATTTTACACACCTATATAAGTCTCATTGATATCTTTCCAATCCCAATTACCATCATGATTGGTATTGCCCTAGGTAGCCCTGTAAAGTTCAACGCACCAATCACAGTTCATCGCTCCATATCAAATCTCTTCTTCTAAAATATTATCATATAAAAAAGTAAATTATATATCTTCTATTGCATGCCGGAGGCTTTGAACCACAACTCCTCAATTTAACTTTTAAAAATGTCTTATACCTATAATAATCCATTAAAAAGATGTACAGTAAGTATAGAAACCGTTGGTTGGGGTAGAGAAATCCAAACCCGCGAACTCTGCATTAACCCAATTTGTGTCAAAATCTATAAAAGAGTCAATAGTCGATGTCAGAATATGCCTCTACTAGGAGTGGGTTAGGATGGGTCACCCATTAAATCGGACCTTTTGCCATCTTTAATCATATGCCATTGGGTCAAGCACATAAAAATGAACGGCCGGACCCCATATATATATATTATCCTAGGTATTTGATTCGGAGGCCCCTCATGTGAAGTTTATGATCATCAAATGAAGCTAAGGCCATGTAAAAATTTAGAGAGAGAGAGAGAGAGAGAGTACCTAAATTCATGATAGTGTAAGATGCTGTTATGAGGCACAGGTGCAAATAGAGAGAGGGAAGAGACTACAGAGAAGAGAAAGGCAAAGAAGCGAAGTAAGATGTTGGAGAGGTGGCCTGTGGGTTGTGAACTCCTCCATCCACCTGAAGAAGCTAGAGAGTTTGTGAAGGGGGACGGCGTTGGCAAAGCCTGTTGTAGAGAGAATGATGGAGAACACAACACTGGTGGCGACACACGAGCCATTTGTTTACATCATCCCAGCCCTCCTAGATCTCTCCTATCATTTTGTTTCCCATATACAAATAATAGCATTAGCAGTTGTTAATGATTTAACATAGGATTAATCAACCTAACAAAATGCATGATAAATATAAGGGAGAAAATGGTGGAGCTTAGTGTATGTCTTTTCTTGGTAATCGAAATTTCAATGTAACAACTGATTTATAATTGAGGGTATTTATAGCTTTCAAAAGCTACTAAGAAAAAATTTACCAAAAAAAAAAGTTACTTACAAAAGGAATTTCATGGATTAGTCACCTGAAAAAAAATTTCTAATCAAAGACGAAGAGTCGTTGGTCAATTTCTAAAAGAATTACAATTTGTCATCTGGGACCTACTTGTGTTGCTGCTGATCATTGAGTGATAATGCGCTGGAAAGCTCTTATTTTGGATTAGATTTTGGGGGAACAAATTATCCTAATTGGACCAATAACCATTGATTTAAGTGCCTTAAATTGCAATGGTTTTCTAAATTACACTTTTTATGAAATTCAATCCAATAGTGAGTAGAAAAATAAGTATAAAAAATAAATAGGTTAAAACCCATTTTTGGGGGTTTATTGAGAGCCACCAAATATTAAAAACTTTACCCCATTAGAATCGTGCGACATTCCTTCCATACGAAGAATTGTGTCGATATACCTTTCGTTGTTTTTATGAGGTAAAATATAAGCCTCTTATGGGACTCACTTGGATGCATGTAATCATGATGAGATAATGTAACGGAAAGATCTCATTGTGGATACCATCTTTGGCAATAAAATCATCAAAACTATTAATTTGGGGCATGCAATCATAAGGGGCCGGATAATGTGATGGAAAGGTTTCATTGTAGATATGATTTTTGGCAAAAAAATAATCATAATTGGATCATCAAAACTATTGATTTTGATGCTTTAGAACTTAATGGATTCTTCTAGATTTTTTTTTCAGTGACATTGAAATACAATTACTTAAAAAATAATAAATTAGCCTTTCTTCTTTCACCACAAGATTCTTTGATGAAAAAAAAAATCCATTCTTAGTGACTATCCAGTTAGATCGAAGAAATACTAATTTTTTTATCTAATCTTAGTAGAAAATACCATGATATTAAACGATAAACCGATGATATCTTTGATTTTTTTATTAAAAAAGAAATAAAATTGCTTCAAAATCGTGGAAAAATGCTTTTTTTTTTTCTATCATCATAATTAGGTTTTTGGAAAACAAAATTTACTCCTTGTGACTACTCAATGATGTCAAGGAGTCCCTAATTCTGGTTTATATATATATATAATAATGTCCGTTGAAAACTTATGATATTATGAGATAAATCCATTTTTCTAATCAGTACCAAAATGTAAGTTTGTGTTCCACTACTAATTAACATTTTGAAATCAAAATTCACAATTCATAATCAATCATTAGGACTTCAAATCCAATAAGAAACCGAGGATGTCATGGAATAAACCCATCATATAGTAGAAGATTGTCAATCAAGAAAAAAAGAGCCTAGTTAATTAAGGCTCAATGGTGACATTTTTTAGTTTTTTCATTAATTAGTAAAAATCGAGTTTAACAGGTATTAATCCATAAAAGTCTCTTTCTCTCAAAAAAAAATCCATAAAAGTCTCTTAGATATATAATTCTCACCCCCTTTTCTCAAGTTTAATGATAAAAATTCATTGTTTGCCTTTTGAATTGTTTTTTGTTATTTTTGAATATTTAATAGTAACAGTTGGATCAATGTTAAATTTGAGTTTGCCGACAATTCAAAGGATTAGTGTTAATCATATATTTGGGGTTGATGGCAGGGAAAAACTAAGCATGATGCTTTTCTAAATATTTGTGTGTTGTGTGTGCACGTGTGAGAGAGAAAGAGAGAGAGAGTACTAAATATATGGGTGTTGTATGTGAGAACGAGAGAGAGACCTGAGAATGGTGAGCTAAAGTTCTCCTTTCTATTGTTGTTGTACTTTTTTCCTTTTTTTCCTATCTCGCTCTGTGTTCTTCCTTTCCTTTCTCCCTCTTTTCCTTCTCCCTTTCCCAATTTCTCTTTTCCTCTGCAGCCGAAACTGAAAGCCAGAGAGCGAGAGAGAGAGAGATATATATATCATATTTCTTCCTTTTCTTCATAGACTCTTACCGCTGACTTCAGAATTTTTTTAGTAACACAAGGAAGTTGGCTGCCGGCCTTATTATTTATCAGTGCCAATTTTTTTTTTGTGGGCCATCGGTTGGAGGCCATGGTTACATGGCACCAGGCCCACCTTGGTGCAGGAGAACAGGGGCAGCAGATAAATACATTAGGTTTCTAGATTATGAGTGTACCAGATTTCATTTTTAATCACTGTATGACCTAACTCTTAAACAATGGGTCAATAAAGTGCGAACCACCTGTTCTACTTTAATTTTTTTATATGACCAATCTATTCCATCATGCTTGTTTGGTAATTGCTTTAGCTACCACATACATGAATGCGTGGAGGAGTTGTTGGTCTTCTGAATTGTCCAAAGGGCAGGTATGGCATTGTTCACGAGAATTATCACAAATATAGTTATATATTGTTCTGGAGAAGCTGTGGTCTCCAAAAACTGTTGGAGATATTTTTCAAATAATATTATAAAAAATTGTGAAAATAAATTAATTTCTTAAAAATAAATAAAATGAAACATAACATACTGTTATAAATATATTTCTATTAAAATGAAAATAAGATTAATATTAGGGTGTCAACACAAAAAGAACATTAAAACCAAGTCCATTTAACTAGGATCATGAGCATCCTCAAACTAATCCAAATAAAGTTTGATTTAAAAATATATATGTATCATCTTTTTACAAAAAATTTTTTTTGTAGAAATTAGTGAACTGGATGAAAATCTGTTAATGACTTCACCTAAGCTGATTATCCAGTATTTTTAGATTAATAAAGGGTGAAAACATATGGTAAGTGGTTACTTGTAACTGTTAAAAAGTATAGATGTTCATCTGTATGATTCTTTTCTTTTTAAATAGGGTGGTTGTAGTTGAAAGAGAAAGCTCCTAAGTCCATGTTTAATCCCATTTAATTATGACTTCGATTATTAAATCAAGTCTTCTCCAAAAAATTACTCATTTAATAGTGCAAGTAACATAAAGAAATCTGAAAATCTGTTTGCTGCACACACTTAAACACAAATATTCAAGTTAGAGCCCCCCACACAGAAGAACCATATATACGACTTATATTTGGGCCCATCCTTCCCACATATGATTAACTTGCCCCCTCAGATCACCAATGATTAGCATTGCCAAGGGTCAGGGCTTCATCCGAACTGCCCCTATCTGAACCGATCTGTGATAGGTTCATAATCAGAAATAACAAACCCTTCTCACTTCAAATCATTCACAGGTTGGTCATGCTCAATGGGGTTAGTTGTTGGATTTTCTTCTTATGAAATTCCCCTGAAATGAAACAACGAAAATCTTTGGATGATATTATTCAATAAAGATATTAGGCGGTCGCCATGGGTTATAACTGGGATAGAGTAAAACACAGCTATTTGGTAAATACCAACAAAGCTTCAGTCCTTCAAGGTTCAGAAATCTCAGCCATTGTTTTTTTAATTTGGTAATCCAGCCAAGGGGGCTGAGACCCAAGCAGTGGCGGACCCAGAATATTCATTTAAGTGGGGCTAAACTTGGTCGCCTTTGTTAAACTTTTTCCGACATTAACAATAGCAAAAGAGAAAATGTATTGCATTTCAATTAACATACATTTCTCTCATTAAAATGTCCGCACTTACTTTAGCTGTGAAATTCCGTATAGTTGGTCATGGGCTCAGGGCAAAAAAGAGAAATTGCCACTTAATTGTAACTCAAGATATCCAAACATATGAATCCAGATGCATTTTAAAAGGCAAGAGATAAGTAAGAAAAATAACTGTGCAGTTGTTTCTTTAAAAAACATAAAGATTTTTCGTTCTAAATTTCTGATGCCAACAAATTAAGATTTTGAGATTCCTTTCAGAGAAATTACCAAAATTCGGAATATTTATTTTTACATATCAAACAAGTTTTCCAAAGACTCATCTCATGAGAACATTGAAACATCCAAATGACACGATGCGAAATGCACCCTCAGTTACAATCACTCACTATTCTAGATCATAAATCCATTAATGAGACCCATCTAAGAGATTCAAGTTGCTTAAGGAAAAAGTTTTAATGTATTTTTTAGAGAATATTTTAAAGAAGGTTGTATATGAAAATGATGAGTTTATCTTAGATTATTATAAGATTAAATTTTGGTAATATTAGGGAAGTTTTATTATTTGATTAGGTTTCATATTCAAGCTACCGTTATCATTTGATTTCTTTTGGTAAAGTGTTATCATTTGATTTGGTTTCTATTTAGGGGTGTGATTGGATTTTCTATTTAGAGTGATTATATGAATCAAGGCAGTTGGTCCGACCTTCAAATGAATCACCGGTAAAAAATATGAAAACTCTACTTAATTTGGTTACGTTATAATGAGTGGACCTATTCCGATTAGAATGAAACTTGGTGTAGAGTAAATACAAGGAAGAATATTTATTTTAAGCAAATTAGATTAAAGTTGGGAGCTCAATATTGATAGACTTTTTGGTGACTGCATACGAATTAGTTTATCAACCTTGACCAACTAGAACTTTTGAATTGAACAAGTTCTGTGTGGGGATGTTTCTAAGATGCCGAGATCACCGTTTATCTTTAATAGGTCGAGCTAGTAAATCTGGCCACAACACCGACCAAAGCACGCCTCAGCATTGCTTCCGGGACATCTCGGTACCGAGCCAGGTCAAGGTCGTCCCCGACCTCAGTCGCTCCCGACCTCGGCCGATCCCAACCTCAATGGATATCTTGGCCTCGGTCATGCACCTCGGTAGTCCTACCCCGATGTCGGCCAAGGCAGATATTGAAGGACCAAACTCCTATGTTAGCTCAATCATGTCTTGAACACACGATGGGACAAGGGCCCGAGCAAGTAGGGTTCCTAGGCGATCCATGCCATCCGTGACCTCTGACAGAACGGCATCCAACGGCTGCTGCAGAGCATGGTTTGATTGGACTAGCATTTAATGAGAGATGAGCCGATAGGACCAGCATTTAATGAAGCATGGGTCAAAGGGACAGTATTACTCAAGTACCAAATCCAATCATAAGGCCCTTCTTCACAAGTCAACTCCATCTCCTATAAATACAGAGTCCAACTGCACTCCAAGGTATAAAAAAAGGATACACACTCTTACTCTGCCAAATTTCATTTTCATCCTTTGTTTAGTTCTCAAACTAACTTAGGCATCGAAGAGGCTTGCGCTGCCTGCAGCCAGGGTCCTCTGACCATTTCTTTCCTCCCCTTTCAAGTTCCTAGATAATTTCCCACCATCAAAGGAGTATTAAGCTCGTTCAAATCCTCTTTATTAAGTCCATATTATTTTAGGCACTTACAAGTTCGAAGTCAAGAATCAAATGAGTACAAATTCAAAAGTCATGAAGAAAATGACCATCGGATTTCAGGATTGTGTTAATTCTTGAAATAGGATTTGAGAACTTAAATGCGAATTGGTTAAACTAAGAATGAGATAACATGTTAATTAGAACTTCCTCTCTCTCTTTTTTTATGTGAAGAATGATCCATCTCTAGAGCTGGATTTGATGCAGATACCGTGTTTTGAAACCAGACTCAACAAAAGGAAGAAAGAAAACATTCAGACTCTACTCTTGACTAAATGGATGACCTGCTTTCCGATATGAAATGAGCAGTTAGTCTATCAATTTTAGGTACAAATATCTATAATGTATTTATAATGTCCTGTAGCTCAAGTCCGAATGCAAATGTTTAGGTCTTAACAATTAACATAGATATATCTTGATTTAAATCCAAGTCACTTTTTTTTTTTTTTTTGTAGTGTGCAAGCTTTCCGTAAGTGGGATGAGCAGAACTCCGTCATGAAGCTCATCTATTGATAATTCAATCCCTTAAGAATAAATGTCATTCCCTCCGATGAGACCTCGTTGAGTAGGAGTTAGTCACATTTTAAGATTGATCACATAATTAATAATGTGATTAATGCATGTAATTAATATGGTTTAAGATTAATCAGTTTGTAGCTGCTTTTCCTCGTGCTCAGTTCGGTATGCGTTTCCTCTTACCATGTTCTCTTCGGTTGTTTTGGTTGTAATTTCATTTTCAACTTGCCATATGGCTCGACATAGATGGCGGGCTTACCCTTGTGTGGTAATATTCCTATTATAATACTCTTTGATTCTCAGCCACCCATTGAAATCCTTAACTTGAGTGGGAAAATATCACTCAACGTGTAACATCTCATGGAAGAGTGTAACTATAAAAAATCCATAACATGATACTACATCAGACATTGGTAAGAAGCCTACAAAGGAGCCTATAAAATGCCAGCCATGTTAAGCCCCCACGCACAGCTTGCTTTAAGACATACCATTTCGTCCCCATCGTTTCTGCTTTATCTTCTTCTTCCAAAGCTTAACAATTATGTCTATTGTATTGAGCTCTAGCTTTTCAGATGCTCCAAACAAACACCGTCCGGCAGGAAATAAACCTTCTGAGGTAGTTCGTAGATCAGTGAATTATGTTCCGGAGATATGGGGTGATCGCTTTGTTGCATCCTCTCCAGATAACTTGGTAAGAATGAATCAAGCCTGTTGCATGGCTAAATATTACACAATATATATGTATCGCTCTTGATTGAAGTGAAGTTTGAGCTTAGTGTGAATGTATGGAGTCCAAGGGCGTCTAAACTGAATGGTTTGGATCGAGCCACACATGAGTCAAGTGAAATCAACCTGATGGCAACTCCCATGCAAACCTTGGCATGTATCATGGCATGTATCATTTCATTGAAATATACTGGGGATTTGACAATTCAATGCCCTTTAGACGTTCAATCCCCAAATTCATGACTAAAAGCCACTAGATGTCACCAGAGTCATTTGACCTTAGATCCCATGATATCATGGGGTTTTAAGGTTTTTTAAAAACCCATGATATCATGGGATCTAAGTAGCTTTTCAACATTTAACATATAAATCACATGATATCTTGGGTTTTTGGGATCCAAGGAAAAAAAAAAGTGAAAAAAAAAGTAGGAGACTAGAGTCCAACGACTCTGGTGACATTAGCTTACTTTCAGTCATGAACTTGGGATAACAGTGTTTAAGGGTCATTCATATGTCAAATCCCCAAATATATTTGATCACCCATCCAAGCTAAACTCCATTATGGTAGATGGACATCTAGTATAAGATCCTCCGAGGTTTTAACTCAAGACAAATTAGAGAGGTCCGGGGGGGGGGGGGGGGGCATCTTTTAAAAATATAGAACATTAATAAATAACTTCCTTTTGGATTAGCCTTGGTCCCATTTAGTAAGTATTCCCAACAACAATGTCCCACCGAATTCAAGTAAATTTGGGGTCCATTGACTGGCCCACTTAAACCAAACTGGTATAAGTTAGGTGATCGAGATTTGTATAATCCTTGAGAAGAGTTATAATAAGCCTAATAGCTAATGTACCTGTTTCCATATCCTAAAGAAAAAGTGTGCAAGTGTGCTTGAGAAGAATTATAAGCCTAATTGCCTTCGTTTCATTATCTATCCAAGTCGATGTTTTTTATTTATTTTTGGTATAAAATCGGAGTCCATGACTTGTCGTTGATGCAGAAACTTGATGCACAAACTCAACAAAGAGCTAATGAGTTGAAGGAAGAAGTGAGGAGAATGCTGAGGATTGTAGACGATCATCTGCAAGAACAGAATTTGATCGACGCTGTCCAACGTCTAGGAGTGGCCTACCACTTTGAACAAGAGATTGCACAAGCTCTACTCCGGATGTACAAATCGGGGAGGGGTTATAGTGATGATTTGCATGCAGTTGCGCTTCAATTTCGACTTTTGAGGCAAGAAGGTTACAACCCGGTAAGTATTTTTTAATTTCCTCCATTCTTTTCATGAGTTAGATCCTCTTGCTTTTACAGCAGGAAGCTCTCTTTGAATTATTGGAATAGGACATCTGGAGAGTCTCTGTGCCTTGGTGGCCTTACGAGAAATGAGAGAGTTTTGAGTGATAGCCATCCGCACAAAGATTTGTAATCTATTAGATAATGTTGCTAGTTGTTTAATTTAGAACTATAAATGCATAGTTAACTGATAACATGGTTAGGTGTGGCAATATCTAATCCATTTTCTGCTGGCTTTAGAATCAATTAAGATCTTATGTCAAACACAACTTCAAATGGATGGTAGATTTCATGAATAGCTAATTCTCAAAAGGCTTATATATTTGATGTAGCCTATTAACAGTAATATTAACCGCATAAACTCTATCTAAGAGAGAGAGAGGTTCTCGCTAATTCTCTCTTGGAAATTGACATTTTCATACTAGCCGACAGAGAGCTTCCTGTCGCAGAAAATTGACCTATTCCATACATTAACCTGCAGTGACAGGACCTGACCCAGCACTCTTGCGACCAAAATTGACCTTTTTGTACATTAACTTGCCCACGTGACTCGCACTAAGTAAATTTGGTGATTGGCCGAGAAATTTCAGGTAGTGCCATCTAACCTACCTAATTGAGGTGGGCCTACAATTTTAGTGGAGCAGGTTTGAGCTTCATTTTTCTTGGCACTAATAATATGTATGTCTGACCATCAAATATTTTTTGTGGACCCACATTGGTTTTTTTGGTGCCCCAACCAGTGACCTAAGAGAGCCTACACACGTAGGAATTGAAGCCAACACAAGTGGGATTGTGGGAAGAAGAGGCCACACACATGGGCCCATAATAGTTAATTCATGAACATTTACCAGATAAAATAACACAAAAAAGACCACTTATGAAAGGGTTAGACAGTTCAAGTCAAATTGACTCTCATGTCAGGTGTGATCGGAGGAACAGCAGGCTTGATATGAATTGGGCCTTAACCCATCTTCCTACTCAACCTGACCCATCAGCTCCGTAAGCTTTACCTGAAACGGAGGTGATTTGGAAAGGACTCTATATTTATCTAAAAAGTTTTAAGCAAATTAACTACCTTTGACATAATATTATAGAACTAAAAATTTCTTATTCGTTTTATTAATGAAAGTTCTATTTATAAAGAATTTTTGGACCAATGATATAAGGTCCGAACCTACCACATTCCGATCTAGGTGATCTAAAGATTCCTAATTGAAACAAAAAAGGCATTTTAAACTTCCTCATCCATCGATCTTGATGTGTGAATTTACTTGTTGAATCAACCTGGATGCTCATTGTGGGTTGCAGCATATGCTTTATTGATTAATCCATTTTACGTTCATTTCCAAATCAAAAAAATTTATTGAGTTTCTTTGACATTGTGATAACTAGATGTATTCATGAAGTTTAAAGATGAAGAAGGAAGATTCAAGAGAACTCTAGCTGGTGACACAAGAAGTTTGCTTAGTTTATATGAAGCAGCACATATGGGAACTCATGGAGAAAACATATTAGATGAAGCCATTGCTTTTACAAGAGAGCATCTTAACTTGGCACTCCCTTGTCTTAACCCACCTTTTTGAACCCTGGTTGAGCTCGCACTTGAGCTACCTCTTCGTAAGCGCATAGAAAGGTTACAGACAAGTTATTACATCTCAATCTACCAAGAAGACAAGGACCGAAGTGATATCCTACTAGTATTTGCAAAGTGAGATTTCAATCTTTTGCAACTTTTGCATCAAGAAGAGCTAAGAGAAGTCTCAATGTAAGTTCTATGAGCTTCACACATTAATCAAATAGAGATATAAGAATATCTATTTGATTAATGTGTGAAGCTGATAGAACTTACATTGAGACTTCTCTTAGCTCTTCTTGATGCAAAAGTTGCAAAAGATTGAAATCTCGCTTTGCAGACCCTAGTAGGATATCACTTCGGTCCTTGTCTTCTTGGTAGGTTTTTTTTTTTTTTTTTTTGCAATTTGGTAAATTTGTATTAAAGAAAGAATAAGGGCAATTAAGCCCCTAGGAGAGGAGAAGAAAAAATACATCCAAAAGAAAATAAATCCCCCTAAAACAGGAAGGGCACTGAACAAAACAGGAGGATCACAAAATGCAGACGAAAGTAAAGGCTAACCAGCATGGAGAAACAGCTAAAGCACAGCTCCTCAACATTGAAGAACTGCTGAAAACTGATCAAGCCAGCTCCACCAACAAAACGAGCTACAACTGCAACTGGACAGAGAAGCATAACCAGCCAGCAGCACAAGTAACAACAGAGCCACAACTCTAATAGACACTGAGGCAACCATCAGTTGAACAGAGAAAGCTCTCTTGATAAACATTGCACAGCAAAACCAGCCAGCAGCAAGGAGGCAAGGAGAATATCGTGCCAGAGCCCAACAGGGGGCTGCCCATACCAAACCCAACCAGAGCAGGACGATGAGCAAATAAACTAAGGTCAAGATTTGCAGCGGCAAGGAGAAGAAGCTAGTCCCAGCTCCACAACACACAAGATCAGCTGAAATCATATGAATGTAAATAGCTGTGAAACTGCATTATCTAGATAGATGGTACACCCAACAAAACAAAGCACTGGTTCCATAAGCCGCAACCAAACAAAACAACTTTGAAGAGGACTAAAGAAACTTCTTCTACAGAGACCGAATTGAAGGAATACTCTAAAACCAAAAGCTGACCAAAGCAGAAAAGGACAGCCGCATCAAAGCAACACCTTCACTGCAAAGACCTCCCATGACAGCCTTTTTCTGAACCTCCCAGAGCTGTACAAAACCAGAAGAAGAGCAGGGCAGCAACGTGGCCAGACCTGGAAGAGCCTCCCTACTGATGATTCCAAAACAGAACCCACTAAGCCCAGCCACCTCCCACTAAAACCTATAATAGCAGCCAAACTAGAACTAGGAGCCAACCTGATAACTATAAACTGGGCTAGAATAACTCCCAAGGAGATTGAGGAGCAGCCAAGAGAAAAAAGAAACTGCCCAGCTAATCTCCCCACCCAAAGGACCTAAAGATAGGATGAAGAGGAGGAGACTTGCATGAAGATGAAGAGAAGAGACCAGAGCATTTTTCAAAGAAGAGCTGCTGTGCCTTCATTAGGTTAGGCCTTTTATTATGATGCTTGGCTTCATTACGAAGGAACCAAAGAGTATAGATGGCTCGGAAGAAGATAGCTGCTGCAGATGATCTTCCTTGGACATCTACACCCTGGATTAGAGCTGTCCAAACCGTACAAGCTGAGAGAGGGGGAACAAGGGGAGATCCATGAAGACTTAGAAGCCAGGACCAAAGCTGATGAGCCAGGGAGCAGGAAAAGAAAAGATGATAGTCTGATTCCCTTTCACTGAGGCAGGAATAGCATCTGAAAGCCATGGAGCTCCCCACTTGCATTGCCTAAGAATCTGTGGGCGTTTTCCTAAGGAGGAGACGCCAGTTCATGAAACAAGAAAGCCTAGGATGGATGAAAGAGTTTCACACTACGCCACACCAATCCACTGCATCACCTCTAGACCTCAGAGAATTTCAAGCAGATTTAAGAGACAGAGCCCCTGAAGGCTGAAGCTGAACCTTGCCAAGAGAGTTTATCAGGGCCAGAGTGGCCTGTGAGGGGGATTAGGTTGGTCTACTGAAGAAGGTAGCTAAGAACCTCATTTGGAACAGAGGCTAGGATGATCCAGAAATTTCCTTGAATGAGGTCTTCCACCTTATCTTTGATAGAAAAATAAAGAAGAGAGAATCTTAGAGCAATAGATTCATTGTCAATCCATTTATCATGCCACAGCTGAATGGAATGGCCATTCCCCAGAGCCCAGCGGCTACATTGCTGGAGAAGATTAGCTAGAGATCTTACCCTTTTCCAGATACACGATCCTGCCTTAGTGTTACCGAAAAACCAGATAGGATAATGCCTAAAGTATCTCCCACGGAACCAAGAGGCCTAGAGGGAATTTGAAGTGGCTGCGGACCATCCCAGTCTAAGCATAGAAGCATTGTTGAACTCCTACAAACGACGAATTCCAAGACCTCCTTCAGCTTTTAGCAAACAAACCTTATCCCAGGACATCATATTACTTTTCATTTTGTCGGAGCTAGAAGACCACAAGAAGTTACTCAAGAACCTTTCAATCTGAAGACAAGTTTTGGTGGGAATGGGCAAGACTAGGGAGATATAAAGAGGGAGAGAAGATAGCACATGCTTCATCATAATAAGCCTGCTTGCAAAGGAGAGGCAATTTGCCTTCCAACCATCTAGCCTGCCTCTGATAGAATCGAGAAGATGATTGAAGTGGTAATGTCTTGAGGCACCAAAGAATATGGGGACTCCAAGGTAAACATCAGGGAGATTGACCCTGGTGATTGGAAGAATTTCTGAAATCATTTGGGCCCTTCTGGCTAAACATTTACCTATATACAGACTACTCTTAAGGAGGTTGAAACTCTGGCCAGAAGAGGCTTGTATTTATGGAGCAGCGCTTGTAAGTGTCTCAACCCAGGCTTGTAAGCTTTAAGGAAGAGCAGGATATCGTCAGCATAGAGATGTGATAACTTGTTTGTAACCTTTCTATTCGCTTACAAAGAGGTAGCACAAGTGCGAGCTCAACCACGGTTGAAAATGGTGGGTTAAGACAAGGGAGTGCCGACTTAAGATGCTCTCTTGTAAAGTCTTATTCTTGAATTGTAGGGGAATTGCTAACCCCCTACCAAAAGAGCCCTTCATCACTTGGTCTCCTCAAAATCCCCGGATGTCATCTTCCTTTCTGAGCCAACACACCCCCCCCCCCCCCCCCCCCCCCGCCCCGCCCCGCCCCGCCCCCACTCCTTGCTTTCTTCCTTAGGTTATGATGGTTTTTTCTCCAACAACACCCAATTAGTAGCCTCCATTTGGTGCTTATTCAAATCCAATTCCACCCTGGACATCAATCTCTCTGATTTCTCCTCCCAATTCCTTTCCATCTCTTTCTCCAATGCATCCAGGTGCCTTCTCACAGGTATCTATGCCTCCACAAATTACATCCAGAGAAGGGACCTATTGGACTACATGATGGCTCAAGCTTCCACCAAGCTCCCTTGGTGTGCAATAGGTGACTACAACTCTATCATTTCTACTTCAGAAAAACTCAGTCTCAGGCCTTCCCGCCTGATCCCAGACTTCCGACAATTGGTTATTGCCTCAGGCCTGCAGGATATGGGCGACACGGGCAACAATTACACTTGGTCTAACAATCGTAGAGGATCTGTCAGCACATTTAGACAGAGCCCTCTGCAACCACTTATGGCACACAACTTCTAATGATCCATCGATCACCCACCTGCCAAAATATTCCTCAGATCACTTCCTCCTCTTCGTCTCCGACAAGCAGAGGCCTTCTACAACTAGTGCTCCTTTCAAGTTTGAGGCTATGTGGCTTCAACACCCAGACTTCCTAAGTCTCGTGGCTGAGAATTGGAACACCTAGCTGGATGGGAATCCTCAATATGTTCTTGCCCAGAACCTAAAATCCTTGGAGCAGGTGCTCAAAGTTTGGAACAAAGCAGTCTTTGGAGATATTAGGACTAAGGTGCAATCTGCTGAGTTGAAAGTTCTGGAGATTCAAGAGCTCCTAGACAACAACCCGACAGATTCCCTCCACCAATCTCTCGCAGTGGCGAAATTTGACCTCCATAACTGCCTCCAGCTAAAAAAAACCCATTGGCGCCAGAAGTCCAGAATTAGGTGGCTGAAAGAAGGTGACAGGAACTCTGCCTTTTTCCATGCCTATTCTAAATCTCGTGGTGCAGTAAACCGGATAGATAGGATCTTCTATGATGGAATTTGGGTGGACGATCAGACCCAGATTCAAACCCTCGCTGTTCAACATTTCTCCTCTGTGGCCAGCTCCAATTACCCAGCTTCTTCTGACTCTCTCTTTGGCATTGAGAGCAACAAAGTATCTCCTGACTAGAACTCCTTTCTCACTTCCAACCTAGATGCAGACGAGATTCGCAGGTCTATTTTTGACTTCAAGAGAGATAGTTTCCCAGGTCCAGACGGTTTCTCAGGCCATTTCTTTACAGCCACCTGGAACGTTACTGGCCTTTCTGTGATCGAGGCTGTGAAGCACTTTTTCAAATCAAGCAAGTTATACAAAGCTGTCAACACTTTCTTCATCACGCTAATTCCAAAAAAATAATCCCCCAGTTCTCTAACAAATTTCAGGCCAATCAGTCTTCTGAATTTCTCTTACAAGATTATTGCTAAAATCCTGGCCTCTAGACTAGCCAAGATCCTCACACATCTCATCTCCAAAAACCAGGTGGCCTTCATCAAAGATAGATCTATCCACCATCATATAGCCTTAGCCCATGAGCTTTTTCAAAAACTCAACTCCAAACTAAGAGGAGGCTCTTTATGTATGCAGCTGGACATCTCTGAAGCGTTCGACAAGATCATGAGTTGGCTTTTCTTCTTCAAATCTCTTCATTTCTTTGGCTTTTCCAATGATTGGATCGGACTCATCAAATAATATGTATGCACTGCTAAAGGTTCTATCCTTATCAATAGAACTCCCTTTGGGTTCTTCGAATCAAATGTGGTCTTAGGCAGGGAGACCCTCTCTCTCTGTACCTACTCATTCTTGCGGAAGAGATCCTCAGCCTCAACATCCACAATCTTGTCGGTAGGAATATCATCCTCCCCCTATCAAAAGTTCCTAACACTCCATGTCACCTTCTCTATGCTAATGACATGTTTCTCAAGGGCCACAAAAGTTGCTTGTTAGCCTTGATGAAGACTATAGATGATTACAAACTCAGCTCGGGCCAGTCAATTAACCTTGGGAAAAGTAAGCTATTCATAGGCAAGTGCAGTAGCATGGTCAAAAGTCAGATTTTGGACATCACAGGCCTCCAAGAAAAACCTCTCCACTCACAATATCTTGGAGCTCCTCTCATCATTGGCACCCCCAAAAAATCACCATTTATCATCTCTTTTGGACAGGTCTCATTCTAAGCTTTTAGGGTGGAAATCTAGACTCCTCTCCTTTGCAGGGCACATAGTTTTGGTCAGGCACATTTTGAGCAGCTTGGCCACCCACATTGCATTGATCCTTCCCCTCCCTAAGTATGTTTCCTCTCTTATGGAGAGCTTTATGCGCAACTTTCTCTAGTCTGCAGGCCCCACTAAGCGGAAAAGGAATCAAATCAAATGGGATGTGGTTTGCCTCCCAACCAAGGAAGGTGGCCTGGGTATAAGATGGATCCATGAGCATAATGCAGCCTCTTTTATCAAACTAGCTTGGACAGTGGCTTCATCAAATTCCCTATAGGCTAATTGGATGGCCTCTAGGTACCTCAGGGGCTCAGCTTTATGGAATCAATCCACTCCAAAAATAGGGTCTTATATTTGGCGCAGAATTGGGAGCTCTAGCCATTACATCCATCAAGGTAGCAAGTGGATCATATGGGATGGCAATTCAGCTGACCTGTTGTTTGATAACTAGGTGAAGGAAGATCCTTTGGCTTCCCTCTTCAACTCTTTCACTTTTCCTTTGAATGAGAACCTCTCCTCTATCTGGGATGGCAGCACTGGGAGATTCCTCAAGACATCCCTGCTGCAGCAGCAACCTTACTCGGAAATGCAGTCCTCCACATCTCCCTTGATGCCAATTCAGCTGATCAATTAGTTTGGAAGTCTCATCCTGATAAAAGCTTGTCTTTCAAGGAGGTTTGGCAGATGTCCAGATCGAGCAGAGATTCTGTGGCCTGGGCAACATAGGCCCCCTTGTCTGGAATCCCTATCTCCAACCTAGAGTTTTTTTTTTTTTTTTGCTTGGAAGATGCTACATGGCAAGACTCCTACCCAAGCATGGGCTCAAGCCACTGGCTCCAGTCTTGCATCTTGCTGCTGTTTGTAGTGCAAATTAGAGCTGGAAACTACTCCCCATCTTTTATTCCATTGTGCTTTTGCATCTTCAATCTGGAGCTGGATCCTTAATGAAGCAAATGCTCCCTTGGCTGGTCCTATGTCTCCTTCAAAGATTTGGCATGCTCTCTCCCTCAACAGTGACAAGTTGGCCTGCAAAGGTGCTGCCTCCATCTTCTTCTCCACCACGTTTGCTATATGGAAATGTAGGAATGATTACCTTTACAGTAACATAAGAGTCTCTCAGATGAGGGTCATTAACTACCTGACCGAGCTACTCAAAGCTTCTCTCAGGTTAGAAAAACCCTTTTCTGGCAGATCTCTTCAAGCATTCTGCAATTTTTTGTCTGCTCTCCCCTAACTCTGTCTTTTAAGGGGGTTCAGCCTCTATTTTTTCTCTCCCTGTGTTCTCTGTTCTGTGGTTGCTTGACTCCCCTTTCTTGTTTTAGGTTTTCTTGCTTTTTGTATTCCCCCCGCCCCTCCCCGTCTAATACAACTTGTATTTAGCAAAAATAAAAAAAAATAGAAAAACTGTGAATCACTTGATTACTCTTCATGGAAATTTTGATTTGGGTCTACAAGATATATAACATTAATATTTTGATTTTTCTTCTAAAGATGGTGGAAGAGTTGGGATTTTGCTGCAAAGCTGCCATTCATCGGAGATAGAGCGCTAGAGTGCTACTTTTGGATATTAGGAGTGTATTTTGAACCACAATACTCTCGAGCTAGAAAGATGATGACTAGAATTATATCACTAACTTCAATCATGGATGACAACTACGACGTGCATGGCACGCTAGAGGAACTTGAACCATACACAGATGTAATCCAAAGGTTTGTTATATTAAATCACTATCCTTTTTCTATTCCTTATAAAATCTCAGATATATGTTTCTTGGGATCCTAAAAATATTACATTGATGAGATTAATTGACACATCCTACCTTGAAATTTAGATGGAATCGAAGCGTCATCGATTATTTTCATGACTACATGAAGCTATGTTTTTCTGCACTCTTAGACACTTGACAAATTTGAAGAAGAGTTGGCTCAAGAAGGGAAATTCTATCGTATACTCTACTTAAAACAAGTGGTACATTAAAAAATTATACTTCTTTAATTTCTCTCCCCCAAGAAAGAGACGTGATATTCATAATGAGTTATTGTTTTCTAATGCATCGGGATGAGTTATAGCTAAATCATGTATTCAATAAGTGGGCTCTTATTGGAATGAAATTTTATGTAATGCTTGAACAAGAAGAGAGAGGAATTTTGAATGGTTTATATTCCAAATGTGAGCTCCACTTATGGATAGGTTTCTACTTCTCTACTTTTCTTTCCTCATTGTTACAGATATTATCTACTCTAGGGTGAAATACAAAATATAGATTATGAAACTGATTTTTCTTAATGGGTCCATCAACGATTCTAGAAAAGATTAATAAACCTTCCAAACAACTCCTTGATTTTTCTTAGCCTGCTTCCCGCTGGGCTCGGAGGGATTAGTCCAGCCCAAAGGGTTGGGTACCCTCCGATAGCACCCTCCGATAGCTAAAAAAAAAAAAGAATTTTGAAATTTCTTTTTCCAAATGTTCCATAGATGAGGCACAATATTACTCCATGAATCAAGGAAGACCATAGGACTTTGGGGCTCACCAACTTAAGAACTCAAGTAAATAACCGAATTGACACTCATTTGAACCCTATCAATTGCTGAATTCTGGTCTTATGAAATTTTGTTCACTTTCCGAAATTTGATTTTTGGACCTTATTTTATTCAAAATATGAAATCATATCAAGCTTACTTTTAAGACTTTCAGTTCCCCTCTCCCCATTTGAATGATCTTTGAGGAGGGCCCCAAAGGGTTGTCACTCTAGATAACCGTTACTCAACATGTTTGTCTTTTCTTTTTTCTGAGGCCATACAGTCCCCTGTTTTTTAGCAGGTTGGTTTGGGCCCATTTGTATTCTTTTGGGACTTTTCTCAGTTCTTGTATTTCCCTCATTCCTCGTTACTTCAATTATAATATATTAAACCGGAAGGCTTTGGATTTAATTTTGACTATGCTTTTTAATTTTGACAGAAGTTGTTTTCGATTTCTACAGGTGCTAACATACTCTCTCTACACTTTCACTAATATACTTCCCCCACTTATAGACTCCCATTTTTTTCGTTTCTAATGTACATAGAATTCGACCTTTCATACATACTCGTGATTAGCACATGTTTTTGTGCTAGTTTGCCTTTAAGAAAAAAAAAAACTAGAGACATTTTAAAACATGATTATGTGTGCCTTTTTGCATGACTGAAATAGTTTGTTTCTTTCCTTTGTATGTGTAGTTCAAGGAAATCTCAAAAGGCTACTTGATTGAAGAGCAATGGTCAAACTCAGGTCATGTCCCAACACTAGAAGAGTATATAACCAATGCCTTGATTACTAGTGCATACCCTATGCTTTCTGTGGCTTCATATGTTGGCATGGGAGATGTTGCAACCAAGAAAGCCTTTGATTGGGGAGTAAACATACCTAAGCTCATTGAAGTTGCTGCTGTAATTTGCAGACTCAAGGATGACATCACATCAAACCAGGTCCATATCTCTTTTAAACCATTATTCGATGGATCCCACCGTGTTTGTTAACATATGTGGTAAAGTCAAGAAGAAGTAAATATTACATCATGGTAAAGGTTATATAACGTATGCAGCGAGGTAAAGTGAAAGTTGGAGACTGTGGTAAACTAGGTGTTTTTTTTGTATTGAGTTTACTTTACCATATTTTATCTATTTTTTATGAGGTAAAGAGAAAGTACCCTGTGGTAAAATTTATGGTAACAAAAATGGGTGGTAGTCTTTATTTTCTCACTCTACCTTTTCATCCAAACATAATAAAGGGAGAATATTTGACAATTGGAGTTACTCTATTTTTACCTTAACTTTACCACTTGCCAGACAAACAATTGGATGTACATCATTATTCATCATTATCCTCACCTTTGGTTTATGAAATATGAAGCTTGAACAAGAGAGAGGGCATATGGCGCCAATTATCCATATCTACATGAAGGAGAATGGGAGCGAAGGAGAATGGGAGCACATATGAAGAGGCATGTGAAAAGTTTAAGAGGATGGCTGCGGATGCATGGAAAGACATAAACAAGGAATGCCTGAAGCCCACTCCAGCTCCTATGCCTATCCTCATGCTAACTGTAAATCTAACACGTGATTGAAGTGCTGTATCAACATAGAGATGGATACAACTGTTAGTTTATATGGTCTCAATCCAATAAATGATGTAATAAATTGATTTATCTCTTTATTTATCAATATAATCATGCTTTCATTTCATGAGATGGATGATGTTTTATTACTTTCTTGCACATAACCAATACGAATGACATGATGGTTTATGAGATGAACCGATGTGTACAAGTATACTAGATGTAATACATGTGCATGGATGAGATCCACATACGGGAGACATTTATAGCAAATCTTATACTTAAATATCTTCACAACCAGTGATGAGATTGGACATCTCATCTGACAAGGTTGCAACACTTTAATCACTATGAGATAGTGGGATTTGTCTCGTTCATCAAAATGTAAGATTCTAGATCATAGTGCTGGTACATTGGATGTATTGAAGGACCATGACAAGCACCTTATGAACATTGTCTTTACTTTAAGGTCTGCTTTCATAATTCCCTGGCAATAGGCTCATAATCCTGAGACATGAATGAACTCAAGTTTTTGTCTATTCATTTGCTTTGAGTCACCAATGAGTGATGCCAACTGTAGGTCAACACCTCGGTGCATGTCTTGAGTACGTGGTAGTAGGATTGTGGGAACAGTCAATGGTCAAGATGCAATCTATCATCATTATCTCCTTGTGCCAATTAATGGACTTATCATTGGCAAGTACGCACCCATTTCGATTAAGAGTTAATTGGATAGGTACCGATGATCACTATAATTAATTAGGTCTGAAGGATAATAAGATATGGATCCAATTTGGTTGACAGGCCCAATTGATCCATAGATATAGATAGAGGGGCCTACTTGTAGTCATAGGGAAATTTAGGGTCTTCTTTGTATTTTATTTCTAAGATTGGAGTTCAATTGCATTTATACAGTGGAGTTATTTATAATTAATTATGGGCCTGAATTTATTGATACAAATATCGGCCGCAATGTAGTGTACTGGCCGACCGGTGGCTACCGCCACGCTACGGCCGAAATATCGACCGTCGCAACCGTAGCGGCTTGCGTAGCAGCCGTTATGGGTCGTGGCGGTCGACACATAGCAGCGGGGGGTATAAAAACCCCCTTTTGACGAGCTTAGGGTTTTTCACCCTCTTTTCCACCTTCATCTTCACTTTAACAGCCTGTAACTTCCCTCTTGTGGTCCCAAGTTCTAGAAGCTCTATTTTTTCAAGATTTCTTGCCACCAAATCAAAACACTCAACCATGGATGTAAATATCGGCCGCTACGTATCGTCGGGAGACTTAGGATTCAATGTAATTTCTTAAGAAGGATACAGGTTTTGAAGGTAGAAATTCGTTTTCGAAGGAAGAACTTTATAAAAAAATCTGGTCCGGGGGCGCTGCCCCCTGGGCCCCCGCAAGCTGGCCGATCAACTCGACTCCCGCCGAGGGATACACCCGGACCCCCTTCGTGATGCGCATGTTTTAAAGAAGTAGAAAATCATGAAGTATTGATCACTTCATAGTTCATTCACTTGATTGAATTTGAACCTTGAATGTTGAAGTATTGATATTTTATTGTTCAATGTTCACTAATGAGTAATGACCTAACTCTTAAGTCTTATGCCTTTATTTCATGTTCTAGTAATTTATTTATTTTTTAGCTTTCCATTACTTTCTAAGTTAGTATGACTAAGAAATATGAATACATGTGAAAAAACTAATCATTACTATTATTTTCTATTTATACAACAATACATGACTTCATATATTGAGGGCACCGCTACTCCCCATTTTCTTACTTACTTTTGCAAAAGAACCACATATTCTTTAATTTTACAATTTTCTAGATTTTCTGAACTTTTTTAGATTTTTTGGGTGATTTTTTCAAATCGCACCGCTACGTATCCCCACTACACTACATATCGCCCGCTTCGTAGCAGCTTGGCTCGCCCGCCGCTACCACCATTTTCATCCTTGCCGGGATTGCACATGAGATGTGGGGTTATGGTGTCCCAATTGGAGACAACTTTGTAAAGAATCTCTAGTGGTCCCCACTCTAGCCCAATTATTAGATCATTACTAATTCTACTTGAACTCAAAAGGAAAGGAATTAGAAAGTTACTATTTCTATTTGAAGTGAGACTTCTAATAATAATTAAAAAGGAGATAGTTACTAATTCTTAATGGAAATGAGATTTCTATTTTAATTAGTAAGAGGAGTTGCTTAGAATGTATATATAGGGGATCCAACCCCTTGGATGTCCATGATCTTGGAATACACGCGCATAGCCTATAAGTGCAAGAGTTGCACTATTTTCTCTTCTCCTCCTTTTAGTTTCTTTTGAGAGCTTCTAGTAGTTTTCTCTTGGAGATCCCACCCATCTTCTTGAAAAAAGAGATCCGAAACGGGTCATAGCTTGGAAGGTAACAAGGTCTTGGAGATTCTAATTTGTTTAGAAAGAAAGAGTTCTTCATACAACAAGTTATCAACTTTTCCATTAGAGCACAACCGATCTCCAAAGGTATAATCTGTTTCCTTGTATGTTGTAGATTGATTATGGATGCATGGTGTAGCTTTTAGCTATCTTCTTGATAGAGTTATTTATTGATTTTGGTTGATGAGATTGAGGACATGGATCCTGAATTGGATTTTATAGCTTTATGAATAGTTGATCCCTGCATCAAGTGGGTCAAAATTTTTTGAAACCTATCCACGAGGCCCACCCACTTCCAACAACACCAATCCCGCACATGAGACCAAAGAACGTATCTTGTCAGCGCTTGTTAATCCTATTCCAGTTTAAGAACTATAAGTGTATTACTTAGAGCATGTATGTGGTTGTGTTGAAGAAGGTGGTATATTAATTTGTCCCTTCTTCCACCAGTATAAAATATGTTGAAGAAATGATAAATGTACCAACGTAGAATTATTAAAACAATACATTGTGGAGTGTTTATAATGATAAAATAAAATTGCAAAGGCCTCTCCATTCCAAATGTGTTTCCAATATCATCTTACATTCTTACCCTTACCTCCTCCACGGGTGGTAAACTAAATGTATTTTACTTCAAGAAAAAAGGGAGAAGAAGAAGCTTTTTTTATTTTTTATGTTTTGAAAGATTTAAAATAACATTTCCTATCTTTCTAAATTTGGTGGATGAAAGTTTCATTAATTTCCCTTTTTCTCTCGCTAGGGAACTGCCATTGAAACTTGAAGTTCTCCATAAACAACCCTAGTTATCCTTAATTACATGATGGATTTCATCTACACCGGACGGACCAGAAATGGTCTTCATCAAAAGAGGCAAAAACACTTTTATTTTTCATTTTTCTGGCCAGAACTAGCAACTACTTTGCCAAAACTTTTCTATGGATTATAAATTGGCTGGTAGGAAGTTAGAAGCCACTGCAGCAAAATGCTAATTTTCCTATTTTACCAAACGGCTAGCTATGACAGCCAGCCATGTTTTATTGTGACCAGCTGGACGAAGTTGTCCTTTCTTTATGTGAGTACAAACCTTATGTTTGCTTATCATCCTGATTGGGTGGCAGGTAGGCTTTCTGCGATTACATTGGTGAGAAAATTAATGCTTCTAAAATTCTTCCTTATCAACGGAACCCCTCTGAATATAGACCCTGCCCCCTCACAATGGCTAATCCCTTGTGAATTGGCCCTTGTCCTGATTTGATACTAATTTATTCATCATTAAATCAAATTTCATAAGAAAAAATGTAATTTGAGAATCAAACTTAAAGGTCTACATACAAATCAAGAGTTGTGATGATCCGATTGGAATGGTTTTTTTTCTCCAAAATCTTACCTACTTTGAAACCTTTCCATCGAGCTATCATCCCATCATTGGCAAGTCTAGTTCTTGCCTCTATTTCACTTAAAACAAACTCAAACCGTGTTTAGCCCGTTTGGAAACGTCTTTGTGCATGTCTATCTCTATTGGTCTTAAGAGATAACATATATGTTTGTGAAAGGAGCCAAAACTATGAGAATCCAGCTAGAGTAGTGCTACATGGACAAGCATTTTTGCCAGAATATCATCCTGATATCAGAGGATGATATTCAGGGGAGAAGATGATATTCAGGGGGGATATCATAAGGGTTGTCCAAGATTCTGGCCAAAAAAAGTTTGTCCATGTAGACTTTTTGATCCAAACATAGACAAAAATTTCTAAAGCGGATAGACCATTTCCTATTTTTCCTGGACAAGTTTAACCCCATGTTATTTACAAAATGACGATCTTGCCCATATATAATGAACAAAAACTCTACTTTGACCGAAAATCATAGCACCAAAAGTGCCATGAACCCACGTGGACCCTTGGATCACTTCCTCTCATTTCTCCTCCTCGTAACCCTCTTCAAGCACGCAACTTTTATCTCTCTCCCTATACACCCTATTGATATACCATATTCATCTCATTTTGCTTGATCAATGACAAAAAAATCTAAGTCTCTGAAACCCTAAAATGAAGAAGACTGCGCATAAAGGGGGAAGTCCTTACTACTTTTCTTTCATGTTTAATCGATGATGATGCTTTAGAATAATTATTTTTAATGATTCCTGCTGAGTTGAGTGATTGCAAAACCGAGAACAGACTTAGAACTTCAATGAATGGGACATGGGTGGGTTGATATTTCTAGGTATCTTGTTTGTAAGAGATGTTGGGTGGAAAATTTTCTTATTTCTGCCTTTCTTTCCCATGACAATGAGGAACAGACAAATCAAAATTCTCACTTCGAATTCGGGACCTCAACAACTTGCTGCTCATGGTTATGATGCCTTCTACATGGGTCGAAATTTTGCAAAGAAATTTGGTATATGAAATCTAGGCTGTTTTTATGACAAAGACTCCACATTCTGTTTTTAGTGCAGTCAATTGCAAAAGGTAAAGTAGTGAATCTTGTTGTTATTTTGATTGAGATTTATGGACTCGTGGTATTTTGGAATTAACAAAACCTTTCGATTGGAGCAGGATTGCAAGTGGGTGGAGGTGATTTGAGTTGGGTTGGAATTGGGTTCGGCAGAGGAATGTTTGTGTTTGGAATTGGGTGAAACATCTTGGTATTGTTTGGACATGATTGCAAAATGATGGCAAAGGAATGGGGTTGAAGGAATTGGATTTAGGAGCATGGCATCTTATAGAACGGTTGAATTTTGAGTAGAATACCACCAATTTTAATGTGTTTATTTAATTTGTTCTCAATTGGTATGGTGATCTTAATGAAGATAAACAAATATCTAAATACTAAAACAAGTTATAATGAATGTGGTAATCAAATTTTATAATAAATTACATTTAAAAAAAAGGTAGCAAACGCCCTTGTAATAAGCTCTTATTTTGTGTTGACCAAACATGTTTTTTCAAATAGATATTTGAATCATACATACTACATTTTTTACCAAACAGTCTATTTATAAAAGGGTCTATTTTAAACAGATCTATTTTGAATAATCTATTTGAATTGAATCTATTTCAAATAGATAACACTTGCCAAACAGGCCGTTTTAGAGCTTTACTTGATCTCACACAAGCCTTAGAGGTAACAATGTAACCACATGTACAGAGGAATCTTTAGGCGAGCACATACAAAAATTACTTAAATATGCATGGCTCACTTAAAAAGACTTCATATCATAAATCCAAACACGTATGTCATCGACCCATGTTTTTACACCAGTCCGAATGGAATTGACATTTTGGTTGAAGTAAGAAAACATGCATTCTAAAATCATAAAACTTGAGGGCCACAAATCAAGGGTTTAAGATAATGTTACAGAAATGAGATTTTCGCACAGAGTGGGTCACATCAAGATCTTTGAATCCCCACCTTCCCATGAATTGATGTGGCCTGAGTGCACCCCATCTGAGCATCCTAACCCTATTATCCAGGCCCATAAGTCAACTTTCTACGATCAACCTAAATGTGACACACATCTACTATTCCTACATGTCATTGATCCCATGTTTCATACATTATTTCGAATGGGACTCATCATTGAATTGAAATTAAGAGAAAAATTATACATTCTTAGAATTTTAAACTTGAGGGCCCCAAATCAAGTAATAAAGTTGATGTGATGGACTTGAAGTTTCTCCATACAGGAGGGTCGCATCCAAATCTTTCGATCCTCACCTTCCCATGAATTGATGTCGCCCTAGATGGGCCCCTCAAGGGTGTGTTCAAATTACTTAGATGAACATATGTGTACCTAAGATGCTTTTGATATTATCGCCCTCTTCGGTAGACCCTCTCCTTGCAAATCTCATGCGACCTCACCCCTTGTGATGCCACAACAATTCATGGGAAAGGTGGTGGTTGAATGCTCTCAATTATACCTACATGTGCAAGATTCTGACTCCGTTGGATCATCTTAACACTTTTAATCTATGGCCTTCAAGTTAAATAAATTTAGATGCATTATTCTTTTAGAATTTAAATCCAACATAACAGTTAGGTGAGTGTCAAACTTGGGATTCTACCAGTTGTTTGAGGGGAAGGGGGAGTATAAGAGATTGGATTGATCATAGGGGTCCCATGTGTTGAGAGGAGGGGTCAGCATTATGTCTTGCATGAGAGACATCCTTACTTGCTAGAGTTGGACTAAGGGTGGTGTAACTCCGGCTTGCCTCATTTATAATTACTTCAAAAAATTATAAATGAATCTTGATGTAAATCTTCTATGTGGTTTAAAAAGTTAGAGCAATCTTTTAAAAGATTAAAGAAATGAGAGGTGGCGAGTTTCAAATCCTCATCTATACATTTGGATGCATATAGTTTATTTTTTATTATTATAATATCTTAAGATAGAATATGGGCTCTATTTAAAGTCAAAGTTGTGGAAGAAGTCAAAATCATATGCTTTAAAAATAATAATAATAAAGTAGTAGAAAAGGTGTTGCAAAAGAGAGCATCTCAATCCAACGGCGAATACAAATCTAATAAATGGGCTCAGTGCCTATTCAGGGTGATACCAACTATGGTGGGGTTTGGTTGATCATAGAGACATATGGTACCATACAAACTTATGTATGATTATAATAATTGATAAATAAAATGGCTAATTGAGTACAATGTGCTCCAAGCTGATCCCCCAATCCAGATTTCATCCAGCTTTTTAAATTTAGGCCCAATTGAAGCCCAAGTCTTAAAAGGCCTCCACTCTAATTTCACTTTTACTCCAGCAGCTCAAGTGGGTTAGGGTTCGACCCTGCCCAAGTTGCACCTCCATTACTAAATACAGAGTACACCGGGTCGAACTGACCAGATCCATTGCCACGCTTTAAATTATGAAAATTTAGGCAAACAAGTAAGATAATATTATTCATTTCTTTTCTCATTTTCACAAGTCCAAAGAACAGATCCATCCAATCCTCAAAACAGCCCTAGTGCATGATTTTCTTTTGATTACTCGAGGACTAAATATGGAAAAAGTCTCCACCGCCCGACTCTGAGACCGGGCGGTGGCACGGTCCCCATCTCATGCTCATGAGATCCAACGGTCCCCATGGGGGACCGTGCCACCGCCCGGTCTCAGAATCGGGCGGTGTAGCACGGCTTCTAAATATGAAGAGGAAGAGCATCTCCAACGGCTCCTTCAAGTCCAAGGTGGACATCCCACCATGGGTTTTTTACATGGACTAACAATCCAACATTGACTTTTTTTTTTTCCAAAATGGACCATTGAAAATGGGTTGGGTTCAATGTAATTTTCTAACATACGGGGTTTAATAATAAAAATTAGATTTGGTATATGGGGTGGACTTGTCACATTTAGAGATGTCAAATTGTAAATGCTAAATTCGAGGGGTAGCTCAGTTGGCCTAGGACCATGGTTTGCTCCGGAGGTTGAGGGTTCGAAACCGCGCTACCACACTGGGGCCACAGGGGATTTACCCCGCTTCCTTGAACCCGAAGGGATTAGTCTGGCCCAAAAGGCTAGGACACCCTCCGATATTAAAAAAAAAATCCAAATTGCCACATAAGGCATCAATTGAGATTTGGCATCTCCAATTTGGCATATCTATTGAAGATGCTCTAAGGTAAAAGAAAGGCAACTTGACAATAGTAAAAGGAGAGTAGAGCTTCAAATCAATGGAACTGCATTTCCTAGAAAAAAGGATAAACATTGGATCCCCAAGTCCCAACGTCGCATGCATGGGGGCCATGTTTAGGCGATCTAAATGGTATACATGTTTGCTTCTTCATGAATGCAAGAATTTGTATGGTTTGGTAATTATCTTTTTCTTTCCCTCATTTGGTTGAAGTAGAGGATGAAGAATGAAGGTCTTAAGACTATGGCAGTCACGGTCAAAGACTTTGACATTCTTAGGAGATGGCCTAAAGATTCTCTTTATTTATTCAGGTTGCAATACCAGGGAAGGTCGACGGCGACCCTCACTAGTTTTAGCGAGAGTCGACGTCGACCCTAGAAAAAAATAATTAAAAAAAAGGGTTTTTGGGCGAAATGCCCTATCCGGAGCATGGTTAGCTAAAGTGTTTGTTTCAGTCCATTGGCCGCATGAAGCGTTTTTTATGGTAAAATCCCATTTAAAAAAATGCATAAAGATTTGAATATTTCTAAAAGGTGTAAAAGTTTTCCACAATTCTTTCGGTCAAGTTCCCATAAAAAAGTTTTGAGAAATGAAAAATTATACTCTTATTTCATTTTCCATATTTTCTTTTTAATAAATCATTTAAGATAAGTGATCAAGTCCAACCCAAATGACTTAATGGGGCCACTTCAATTATCTTTATGCATGGATGGTTATAAAAAGGGGATTCCAAAAAAAAAAAACTAGCTTTCATTAAAACTATTATGATCATCAAAATCAAAACTGTCAATTTTAGTGGGGAGAGAGGATAAGAAAAGGCAAAAACTTTTCATAAGAGAAGGGTATTTTATCATTTCTCAAAAAGTAGATTTATGAAGAGGACTTGATTGAAAGAATTGCGAAAGACTTTTTATATTTTTTGAAAAATTCAAATCTTCATTTACTTTTTGAAAAATGAAAAATGCACGGTAACAAATGGCGCCATGTATATTATTTTTATGGTGCTTAGATATTTAAACCCATTACTTGGGCGAAGTGGGATGTGGGACTTTCTCAACACTTCCCCCACAAGAATGACAGGAACCCGCTATGATATCATCTACCAACCCAAAAGTTTAAATTGATAGGTGAGGCGCAAACATGTATATGAAGCCTTGTCAAACTCATTACTTGGGCGATGTGGGATGTGGGACTTTCCCAATATAGTCCACCTTAAAAGTGGAAGCAAGCTAATGTAATTAATATTTTCAGCTAAACTAGTGTAGGCTGTTAATTGGCTCGAATCTGCCGTTTTGAGTCCAATGGGGCAGAACCGATCCTTTATTTAGGGCCTAAAAACCCTTAAAATTTTTAATAAAAGGCGGTTTTAGCCAAGGGAGGCCCTTTTATCTTTATAGGTATGTTGTGTATGTCCCATATACCTACTCAATAAAATAATATTAACATAAAAATGCCGTATGAAATGATGTTTATATGTGTGTGTTTTTTTTATAAGTTTTTTGATCTCCCAATGGTTGGAGTTCAATCTGAGCTCTGTTGTCTGCAAACGGACTGGGCCTAGTCTTTTAGGCGCGCGACTCCATGGTGAGTTTCAGCCTGTGAAAGCCTTAAGTTATTAGGGGTTGTTTGGCTGCAGTCATATGTAAATTACTCACATGAGTAATGGTTACTTACGATTATATTTGTTTGTGCTCATTTATTGATATAATGCGTAAATCAAGTATGAAAATGTTGGTATGTAAATTAAGTCATTTTCACTTTAAAATTGCTTACCTGGGAAAGTTGTAAAAGGAATCACATCATGTGTATATTTGGAACCAAAGAAGGTGGGGCTACATTGATTTGGGCATTCCATATAGGGTTATCTTTTTCTTTTCTTTTTTCTCAATGCACGGAAATAAAAATATGAACTGCTCATTCTCTTCATAAGGCCAAAAACATAGTATCTTTTGCAGAGACGGGCTTGTCTATGGTGCAGCCTCCCTGCACCATAGTATGATACATCCCAAGGTACTCTCCCATAGAGATGTCAAGTGGGCTGTGCCGGGCTGGCCGCCGGTCAACGGGCCGTGGCACGGTATGGCCCGGTCAACGGCACGGCTCACTGGGCACGGCTTGCGTCCGAGCCTTGCTGGCCCGTTTGGCATGGCCCACCAGGCCCGCCTGGCAAACGAGCTGACCCTGCGGCCCACCAGCCCGGTCATTCTATTTTTTAAAAAAAAAATTAAAAATATTTAATATATGTTTTTCAGAAAAAGATTTGATATGATGTATGCCAATGTTTTTAGTTGGAGGTTGAAGCTTATATAGTATATCATATTGATGAGGCCCTCAATATAATATGGGCCTTAATGACTGTAGCTAAGTTTCAAGTAAGAACTTAATTTTATAAAAGGAATTAAGCTTTTACCAAAAAATAAAAATAAAAGTTGATAGTTAAGGAATTTCATTGAGCTATTCATTCGATATTCCAATCCAAGGCCGTGGAATATCATACTTTGTAATATCCTACATCTATAAAACATCACACAAATTTAAATTTTCTTTCCATTCGTAACTTTTTAGCTCTTTTGTTGTACGAATAGTTCTTTGAGATTTTCTTATAAACTTCAATAGTTACATGGGTAAATTTCAGGTCCCATGGCATCCGTTTGGTGAAACAAAAAATAAAAAGCCTGGGCATATATACATTTAACTTTGTCTAGGTATTAAATATTAAATATCCTTGTCATTCTCCGTGCTTGTGTTCCCTATCAATGCGTATAGCTGAGATATGTATATCTGCAAGACGGTGGATTTTCAAATTCTATGAGGAAGGGCTGGACCTGAGAATCCTTAAATTAAGGATATATATATATATATTTTCGCCGAGATAAAAAAGATGATTTTAACTAGCCCAAATACTTGAGGATTTACAATCAAGGATTTTGAGGAATCCCCAAGGATTCTGTTGCCAAAGGTGATTTTATATTCAATAGTCTGGGTAAGTTGAGTAAAGTTTCTATACCATCTTAACCTTATTGGTAATTTAAAAGTTGAGTTGAATTAATTTGCTACAACAATCAAGATGTTTCTCTTCGGAGCATGCATCATTCTTTTCTTGTATCAATTTATAACACTAGCAAAGATGATAAGAGTGCCACTCATAAAAAGATCTAGATCCCAAGTTACGGGCCATCCGTAATGGGTATAAGGACTGATGAGAAAAAAAAATCGAGGCACGCCTGGCCCGCTCTAGCCCGCCCCATTGCGGGCTGTGCCGTGCTAGGGGTTTTTCCCTGGAAGGGCCGTGCCGTGCCGGCCTGTTAGCTGGGGCAGGCAGTGCCGGCCCGGCCCGTGGCACGGGCGGGCCAGGTTTGGAGCGGCCGGCACGGCCCGTTTGACATCTCTACTCTCCCGTATGCCACCTCATCTCGTTGGAAGCACCTTTCTCGATATCTTCCTTCACAGCTATTCAAGCAGTTGTTTTAATTTTTTCCCAAAACTACCCTTGTCAATTTCCAAGCAAATTATTTTCCAACATTACCCGACCCCTTATAAATTCTCAACCCACTCTAAATCAATGGGTCCCATATCTAAAATCTACCAATTGACATAGGCAATGTTCTTTTACAAGCAGAGTGCATAATTCTCATTTTGGAGATAGGTTTATCTCATGGTGGTAGAGTCGGACGGACGTTTAAATAAATTGGGGCGGTAAATCCAAATTCCTCTTTAAATGGTATTGGGCCTTGCCCCATGCCCCACATCGATAAAATGCAAGCGTATTGGTGTTTTAGATTTTAGACATGGGACCATTGATTTAGAGTGGGTTGAGAATTTATAAGGGGCCGGTAGTGTTGGAAAATAATTTGCTTGGAAATTGACAAGGGTAGTTTTGGGATCAAATAAAAATAATTGCTTGAATAGCTATGAAGGAAGATATCGAAAAAGGTGCTTCCAATGATATGAGTTGGTATACGTACATTGGAGAGTACCTTGGGATGTATCTACTATGGACAAGCCCTGTAGAGAGAAAGAAAGGTTCTCGATTCTTGGTGACCAGGAAAAGCCGACAAGGAACGTACAGTCATCCACGTGAAAGAGTTGCATTTGGAGACGTGAATTCCAAGGGTGTTGATAATCACACCCCGTTTTTTAATATCTACACCACAGTTTGTCGGCATAAAAGGGAACTGGATCTCCCATGCACGTCGCTGCACCTGCCCACTCTTGTATAGTCTCATCAATCATGTCTGTCCTGGATGGATATGTTTGGCCTTCCGCTTTGAAAATCTAATTCTCTCCCTTTCAATATCTTGTCCTTCTATAGACACAAGCATTAAGTGCCATGGCATGCGATTCACGAGCTGTCTCTAATAAATTGACTAGTTATTTTAAATTAAAATTCTATATAATAATCAATTAATAAAAAACTACTAGAATTATTCAATGAGATTTCCAAGTTTCTTTAGGTAAGGTTTCATAGTTTAAAGGCAAATTATAACATTATTTAAATTACTAGTGCCTATGTTTTTATTATTATTATTAGTATTTAAGTTTCATCACTTTCAAATATTAGTTTAACATAAATCATGTTCTAACAAGGTAAAACTGCAAGCCAGGGGCATTATGAGTCATCATGTAATGTTTAAGCATACAATTGACTTGGCCTTACAAACACATTCAATAAGCAACATCCAAATTTTAATACACGTGTATTAAAAACTAATACAAAAATGGGTCCATTATTACAAAAAAGAGGCATTGTGTAGTTTTATTTCTTCTATGTTAGGACCATGCATTTATAGTTTAGTAGTATTGTTATTCTTCTTTAACATGTATTAGTGCATGTTTGGGAGGTTTATTTTTTTTTCTCTATTTCTCTATTTCTCTAAAATGGATAAAGGTTGGAAAAAATAGAGCGTTTGGCACCACCTTTCAGCCTATACATATTTTAGAAAAGTAGAGGCAATAGCTCTACTTTCTACAGCCCCCTTGATGAGGTAGTTGAGAAATAAAGAGAAAAAAATATGAGGCGAAGCTACAATGTTTATGCATAATCATGCACAGTCCGTTTTTTCAAATTTTCTCCAAATCTGAGAGGCCCAGTCAAGATCTAAACCGTCGAAAATGTTCACAATGTCAAAACACGGGCCATGTAACCAAATCTCAATCGTTGAATCATCACAAATCTCAAGATATGTGCCACAAACTATGAGCCATTTGATATAATTTGTTATGATCTGTGGGCCCCAAACACAAGATCAATGCCAAATCTCTATCAGTGAAAATAACTCTTGGAGTAGTGCATTCATCCATTGTTGACCGCAAACAATTCAGTGCCCAAGTATAATTGTCCTCCTTTTCTGATTGCAGAAATACAAATGCAATGCAAAAATGTCATCTTCGTTGAAGTCACACCGACAATCTCAAATAGATGCATCCTTAATCTGTTAGTTTTATAGGTAGCGTCCATCAGCAACACATGCGGGAATGCACACAATAGTTCCAACGAGCTTGTATGTGCAAAGAATAATTCTTCAAGCTCATTAGTCTGAGCATTGCTTCGATTAAAGAAAACGTACTCGTACTGGTGTAGCAATGACATGAGTTGTTGCATTTGGGATTTACCAGCTTTTTTTGCAGTCCGAAACTTCTGACGTGCATTGTAGACAGTGTTAATAGTGGACATGTTGTTCGGATTCCTGTTCTTCAACATATACAAGATGTTTCGTAGCTTAACCAAATTCTTAGACAAATCCACCAATATATCATTTTCAATAGTAGAAAGCCTACCCACGTAGGCATGACCCTCCATATATAATGCTTGAGAATGGTTATGCGTTCCATATACCACACTTATCATCCAATCATCATCTGGGTTCAGTTTCAACTCTTTAACTCTGAATGGACATTGTATTTTTCTTGTACCAGTAAACCGTGTTGAGATTTTCTTACTTTTATAGGTGCCACCACATTCACATTGTAACAATAATTTGGGTCTCCTCCCAAATCCTCCAATCTCCGACCTTCTCGTAACAATAACAAATCCCAAACCTGAATTGAATACCTGAAAATAATAATTTAGATATGAATTAACAAAATATAACATATATGAATTAACAAAATATAACATATCTATTTATGGGTCCATAGGATGATCCTATTCATTAACAAAATAATAATTTAACAGCTATTATGGGTCCATAGGATGATCCTATTCATTAAATAGGGGACCATGCCTTATGCAATTATTTGGACAATAATTATCTAACCGCTACTTTGTCTTGCATGCATGTGGCCATTGATGATTGACTATCCCATGAGTAGATGATCAAATTAATGGTGATGTCAGCATGAGAGTTTCAAGACAACAACTTACATTTAATTCATTTTATGAAGAATAATTATAAAATAATTAAGCTTATATTACAATTAATTCATTTTATGAAGAATAATAATAAAATCACCATTTGGTTGTTCGTACTAGTTTTTTGGACGAAATTTCCCTAGTTGATGATATCGTCAACTATCTGTATTTAAACCCACAAATTCTCTTCTTCTTCTTTGTGAAGCACTCTTCTCTCTTTCTCCCATTCATACCTTAGGGGAATATAAATTCTAAACATTTTTGAGAGGCGGAATTTTCATTGTGATGCCCAACATACTTATGAAATGGAACAGTGCTAGGAGATTACAGAATCAGCCACCTAAGAAAAACAAAAAAGAAATTCATTGTATACTGCAGATAATAATATTCAGTCGGTTTTTTAATTAAAACTAACCACCAAATCGATCCTATCATTTTTTCAATTAACCAATCCGATCCGACCGATGGCGAGGGCTTAGACCGAACCGAAGTATTCGGTCGGTTAAACCGTTTATTTATTTATTGAAATCCAATAATTACAAAATTTAAAATGATGACACCCCCATCCTTTGCATTCATTCCAATGTTTATGGCAAAGAAAAAAATCCAAATACTCAAATTATATAATATAACGGTTGGTTCGGTTTAGGCGGTGAACCGGGGGTTAAAATCGATAACCGACCGATCTATGTGGTTTCTACGATTTTCAAACCATAGACCGAACAAATCTACTATAAAACCGATCCGAACTGTACGGTTCGGTCGGTTTGGTCCGATTTAGCGGTGATATCAGATTTTCTGTGCAGCCCTAGCTATAACGCATATAGATCTCCGGCCGCATGTTGGAGTCTCCGTATTCGAATCCTTCACCAAGTTGTATGGCTGAGCTGGTTTGGACATAGGTGTGAGTTGGTGCCCAAATTGTCCAGATAATGATTCCAACACAAACATTGATACGAGAATTGGAAGCATGATTGCACTTATGATAATCTATGAAAAAGAAAAGGAATATGGTTGTCCTATTTTTTTTTCTTTTAAACATTTTTTTAATTTATAAAATTATCGTTGTTTATATTTCTTTCTAACCTTTTTGTTTTACTTTGAAAATAATTATTTTGAATTACCGACATCTTAAGTAGGATATGTTTAGATTGCACCTAGAAATATTAGTTCAGTATCCATCACACCGATTCGCTGGACATGTGCAAATATCCACGTTGTACAAGTGGGTCACCATCAAGTTCAGGTCCACGTGACCCAGACCCATCACTAGGTCCACATGATCCCGCCCATGACCCAGACTCAAATGAGCAATAGTCAAACATGATAAATTGATAATTCTCCCATGTCATGTTTTCACTCTTCCCACCCTATCATTAATGTCTGCACCACTTCAGTTATTGCAATCATCTCATCTCCATTGACTAGGGTGGGTTTAAATAGCATGTAGGTTGGATGCATTTATAATGCCCCGGATTAAAAACGGGGGTGCAAGCCGGCACTCCTTTATCACATGGTTTCCAAGGCGATAAACTATGGTGCGAGGATTAAAAATGGGGGTGCGAATATGAGCGCCGTTGTCGAAATTGCACTGTGTGGCTCACCGATCACAAACATTACTTCTGTCATGGTCTGGGCCTGGGGGCCCCGGAATAACGTTGGAATGGTAACTACCAATAAAATACAAGGAGCATGTCAGCAACTGTGGTGAGTCAATTGTGGATGTAAATTAATTAATTAAGATCCTTTGTGCATTATAGTTCTCTAATAAAGCTCTCTTAAACTCCACAACTCATTTGGAAAAATTAACAGTTTAGGGGTGCTTGTTTGACATCATTCTTGTGTTGTTCCCAATTTTGCTTTCAGATTACTTTGTGCTCAGATCGGATTGAGTCGAGACTGATTGTACTTTGCACAGTTTGTTTGACAATACTATAATAAATTACTATGCTATATGAAACTTGTTTGGCGGCATTATAGAAGTTTTACTCCAAGGAACAGAATCAAGAGAATATAGAGTTCTTAATTAGTGTGGGACTCACCTTTTAGTTTCAACACTCTATTATTATACATGGGACCAATCTGCAGAAATCACAATGCGGTACCACCTTTAAAAATTAGAACATGGGCCCATATTGATAGGATTTACAATGTGGGCCCGCTTTTATAAGAATTATAATGTGGGGCCTTGTTTTGCGCATGTGAATATATGACCTATCTTTAGAAATTACAACGTAGTACATGCCTTTAAACATTATAATATGAGCTTCACATCCATAAGATTTACATGTTGGTCCATCTTTTGTGATCGTGACCATGTGACCCACATTTAGGAATTAAAAAGTGGAGCTACACAGGACTAACCTTTAAAAATTACAATGTGGTGCTCACCTTTAGAAATTAGAACGTGTGGACACATTCATTGGATTTACAATGTGGGCCCACCTTTATAGGAATTATAATGTAGTGGCATCGTTTTTGTTGATTGCAAACATGGGTCGACCCGCCTATAAAATTATAATGCGGTACATATCTTTAAAAATTTAGAACATGATGTCACATTCATAGGATACGCAATGTAGGCCCACATTCATAGGATTTACAATGTGGCTTTACCTTTTGTGATTGTGTGACCATATAACCCAAATTTAAGAATTATAAAGTGGTGCCACCTTTTATGTGATCATAGACACGTAACCCACATTTAAATCTCCTTCATATTAAATAATAACGTAAAATAAATATTTAAATTTAGTATCAGTTGATCAAATGCCGTTAAATTGAGTACCTGATTAATCCATTGTATAAATAATTTTATAGCATACTAATTAAAAAGAAATTGGATGGCATTAATTGATGCAATTTCTTTAAGATCATTTGAATTGCTTTGAATTAGCATCATTTACATAACTTGAACCAAAAGTTATGTGATCTCTTTTTCTACTTTTTTTTATCACACTAAATTTATTGGATAGTTTTTTGTTAGCTTGTCCTAATTTACATATTCATTATCAATGAATTAATATATTTTTATATGTGCTTAAAAAATTCAATTGTTACCCAATATGGCATTCGTGCTTATTATGTGTATTAAATAATATAACAATATCTAATATATGTTATTATAAGCACGGGCCTTTGTTGATATTTAATACTTCAATGCCCTCACCCCATCTCACACGGGGTCGACTTTGATAGAGAAACTAGCATCAGTCTCAATCAAATTATCTTAATTATTGATTTTATGCCTCAAGATTGTATTTTATTTTATTTTATTTTTGCTATCGGAGGGTTCCCAACCTTTTGGGCTGGACTAATCCCTCCGGGCCCAGAGGGAAGCCGGGTAAACTCCCCTATAGCCCCAATGTGGTAATGCAGTTTCGAACCTACAATCTCTAGGTGCAAACCATGGTCCTAGGCCAACTGAGCACCCCTTGAGGTTTGCTACAAGTTTATGACGTCTTGTTTGGATAATTTTCTCAAATTTGTTGATGCAAATTCAGATACCCCCCCACCCCGCAAGGCTCATTTCCTTATGGGGCAGATGAGACCGGTGGGGATTGAAAGATCTATGTGTATGGCCATACTTGTGTACCAGAATTTGGGGCCCAACCAATCATCCGGACCATTTAATTTGATTAATAGCACACTGGTTTTCGCCGTATAAAATGAGTTAACAGCTGATCCAATGGTTAAGATCATTCAGATGGGTGACAAACCTAAGATCGATGACCATCAAGTGGCGTCCTTAATTATTTTATGGTCTACTCGGATGGATCATAAGGGACGCTTCACTAGCTGTGTGTTCAGAGAGTGCTCAGTGGAGGATTTCCCTTTTTTTTTTTTTCATTTTAAAAAAACTTTTCACTGACATCTGAAAAACACTATTTCCGTAGCAAGAAACTACTTGGAATAAAACTAGCCAGAGGGAATTGAAAAATCCATATGGTTCCCTAAATTTACATTTTTTATGAAATTCAATCCAATGGTGTGTAGAAATATAAGTACCAAAATAGGTTGAAACCCGGGGTGGGGGGGTGGGTTTGGTGCTGGGGATAAGTGATAGTGATGAGGCTGAATTAATGATAAATGCATTCCGCCAAATTTTAAAAATCTTACCTGAAAAGAATCGTAAGACATAAGTTGCACATGAAGAACTATGTGGAGAGGTATACCTCTCATGATTTCCGTGAGGTAAATATAAGCCTCTTATGGGACTCACTTGGATGCATGCAATTATGAGGAGATCATGTGATGGAAAGGTCTCATTGTGGATATCATCTTTGGTAAAAAAAAATCATCATAATCAGATAATCATAACTATTGATTTCGGGCATGCAATCATAAGGGAATAATGTGATGGAGAGGTTTCATTGTACATATAATTTTCGGCAAAAAAAAATATCATCATAATCAGATCATCAAACCTTTTGATTTCGAGGCTTTAGGACTTAATGGATTCTCTTAGATTATACATTTTATGAAATCAGTCTTACATCAAGTATAATTCAGAATAGTGTCAAATTCCGGTGAATGCCAAGTCATGAGGGTTAGTGAGTGCGATGCCTACCTCTGGCTTATAACAATTATATGGAAGGGAGATGGGAATATTGCAATGAGATCAAGGGTAGCGCAAAGTATCAACCCCATTAGTTCATGAAAACATTATGGATTACTTCCTCTTAAACCTATTTTACGTGTTAATGACAAACCAATAAAAATGTCACTAAAGTCGCTTGACTTAAATCTATTTTTTTTTACAGCCCCTCCAATTATATATGAACTCTATCATGATATCGCGGGGTTTATTAGTGGCTGAAAAATTACCTCAAAAAGGTATGAAAATAATATTTTTTTCTTTCAGTAAATGAGAATCTTGGAAAGAAAAATTCACTCTTGAAACTACTCATTGAATTATAGGAAGCCTTTTTTTTCTCAATTTCAATAGAAAATTAATGATATCATGGATAACCCCATATATAGTATCATATGTTTTAATCATGAACCTAGAAATATAATATTTATTTCAAAATAGTGAGAAAAATGGTTTTTTTTTTTCCTTTAACTCCAATTAGATTCTTGAAAAAGGAAACTCGCTCTTGGTAACCACTCATTGAGATCTAGGCGACCTCAGTTTTTTATAATTTCAGTAGAAAATACATGATATAATGGGATAAGCTTGTTATATCATTGTTTTTTTCATTGACATTGAAATACAATTACTTACAAATAGTAAAGAAACTTCTTCTTTCACAACAAGATTTTTTGAAAAACAAAATTCACTCTTAGTGACTATCCATTGAGATCGAAGAAACCCAAAATCTTTATATACAATTTTAGTACAAGATCCCATGGTATCAAATGATAAACCCGTGATATCTTGGATACTTTAGTGAAAAATGAATAAAATTACTTCAAAATAGCAGAAAAATGTTATTTTCCATCTTCACAATTAGATATTTGGAAAACAAAATTTACTCCTTGTGACTACTCAATGATGTCAAGGAGACCCTAAATCATTTTTTTTAATAATGTCAGTAGAAAACTCATGATATTATGGGATAACCCATTTTTTCAATTAGTGACCAGATTTTAATTTCTTCTTCCACTGCTGATTAACTTTTTGAAATCAAGATTCACAATTCATAATCAATCATTAGGACCAACAACTGGTAATTTTATTTCAAATCCAATAAGAAACCCATGATATAGTAGATTCTAACTCAAGTATAAGATTGTCAATCCAGATCGAAAAAAAGAGTCTAGTAAGGCACTCAAGTGACATTTTTAAGTTTCGTCATTAACTAGTGGAAATTGAGTTTAACATGTAAGGAAATTAACTTTAGGTCCATTACTTGGACCACAAGTCATTACCTTTCCCGAATTGTGGTCATTATAGGAATCCCGTTTTTATAGGATACATGCTATCTTTTACTCAAATACGGTTTCCTAATGAGATATATTCCATAATTTTCTCTACCTTGATGGACGGTTGAGATTAAAACTAATGAATCATAATTGGAAATGCGGTCCTCTCTCCACCTATAAAATTGAGTCTTTCCTCCATCACAAAGACTACTCACGAAACTCAACATTATAGGCAAGGAGAGAGAAATTAAAATTATTCCCTTAGACTCTTCTTAGACAGATCTCATCATCCATCAATAACAGCATCAGAAAGCAGGATCAGAAAGCTCTCTGCATCAGGATGACTGGAGGTAATCTTTAATCTATCTAAGATTAAATCCTACATGTGATTATCATGATGATGTTCTCGATCTTAGGGTTCATGTTAATAATAAACTAACAAAACATGTAATAATCCATAGAAGTCTCTTAGATATTAAATTATAATCCCCTTTTCTCAAGTTTAATGATAAAAGTGAATTGTTTTCTTCTTGAATTGTTTTTTTTTTAATATTTAATAGTAACAGTTGGATTAGTGTTAAATTTGAGTTTGTGACAATTCAAAGGATTAGTGTTAATCATATATTTGGGGGGTTTGATGGCAGGGAAAAACCAAGCATGATTTTGTGTGTGAGAGCTAGAGAGAGTGGGGGGGGGGGGGGGGGGGGGGGGGGGCCGAGACCTGAGAATGGTGAGCTAAAGTTCTCCTCTTATTTCGTTGTACTTTTTCCCTCTTCGGGGGGGGGGGGGAGAGAGACCTGAGAATGGTGAGCTAAAGTTCTCCTCTCTATTTCGTTGTACTTTTTCCCTCTTCTTCATACCTTGTCCTTTTCTTCTCTCCCTCTTCTCCCTTTCTCTTTTCCTTTGCGGCCGAATCTGAAGTCGCAGACAAGGTTGCAAATGGGTATCCGATTGCCCGAAAGTTCCGACTAGAAAAAATCAGGTCTAGAACCTATTTTAGGTTTAGATTTATAAACAGGTTCGGCTCCTGAACCCATTTTATATTCCGATTTATAAACGAGTCCGGTTCTGGATCCATATAGGTTCCAACCCGTGGACCCGGGACCCGGCATATGAGTTTATGATATTGCAAACATGCCTCAAAATAAAATTAAAAAAATTAGATATTTTTATGTATAATACTGGAGATAGTAGACTTGATGCACTGTTATAAGTTGAATGATATACTTATTTTAAGAAAAAAAAATGAAGAGAAGTTAGAACCAGTTATGGAACTAGATCCAGTCCTCTAAGTAGACCCGGTTTTGGAACCAGATTTGGAATTTTCTTTCGGAATTGAGTCTGGTACTAACAAAACAGGTTCCGAGTCAAAACCGGGTTCGGAACTGAAACGATTATTTAGAAATGGGTCCGGATCTAGTATGGTTCCGACCCGAAACCGTTCCGTTTAAAGAACTTAGTCGCAGAGAGAGATATATATCATATTTCCTCCTTTTCTTCATAGACTCATACTGCTGACTTCAAAAATTTTGTAGTAACACAAGTGTTGGAAATTCTGAAAATGGTAAAGAACCTTGTTGGCTTCTCAATTAGAATCCCACATCGGATATGCATGTTTGAAATGAAAAAGGCATTTATATATCCTTATTTGTGTATCTCCATTGAGTAGATGTGAAAGGGCATGGGCTTGGGCTTGGGCTTGGGCTTGGGCTTAGAGCATTATTTAGCCTGATTGAGAAGCCAATCTTTGGCCATTTATTTAGCCTGACTTTGGCTGCTGACCCATGTTTGCTCGCATGTGGAGTGATATGAAGGTGATTGATGGTCCGCACAAGAATGCAATCGCCATTTATAAAGCGTACATAAACCTATTTTGCAAAATATGGGCATTTACATGACTTTATTGACATACAATTTCCACACCTCGCACGTCATTTAAGCATGCATTCATAAATAATTGTAAACATAAACAATTAATGCAATGAAGCTAATCTCATGCATGTCAATCATTTATAACCTCATTTATATATGAAAATGACGGAAAAGAAACAAATAAACAAACAACCTCCGAATAAATTTTGTGACTTTTCATGCTCGTTCCACATGGAAACTGTTTTCCACTGGAAGCATAACATTTTTCTTCCGATCTTTGGCGACTAGTAACCGCTCAGTGAAAATGAGAACCCAGCGTCCAGCTAGGATCAAGCCGATTTTTAGGCCATGAAAATCGGGTCATGTAGAATGGTTGAGAGCCAGTAAAGAAAACCAAGGAACGTGAGTTGCATTTGAAAACGTGAATTCCACGATTGTTTGCCGAAATCTCACGGATCACAAACATACCTCTGTCATGGTCCGGGCCTCGAACAACGTTGGAATGCTTACCAATAAAATACAAGGAACGCGTAAAGTCCCTGGGAAGAAAGTGCTACAATTGAAAACGTGCGTTAATCCACGATTTTCAACTACATCTTAACCATCCATTTTATGTCTGTCGGTGTCAATTTTGATGTGTGGGCCATAGGACTAGCTTCAATATGGCACGTGAGGAGCATGTCGGCAACTGTGGTCAGTCAATGTGGATGTAAATTAATTCATAGGATTTACAAAGTGGGCCCATCGTTATAGGAATTTTAATGTGTCGGCATCTTTTTTTTTGTTGATTGCAAATATGGACCCACCTTTAAAATTAGAATGTGGTACCTATTTTTAGAAATTAGAACATGAGGTCACATTCACAGGATACGCAATGTAGCCCACATTCTTAAGATTTACAATCTGGCTCTACCTTTTGTGATAGTGACCATATGACCGACATTTAAGAATTTTGAAATGGTGCCACCTTTTATGTGATTACAAACATGTAACCCACATTTAGAAATTACAACGCAATGCCAACCTTTAAAAACTTGAACATGGGGTCCACATCCATACGATTTATAATGTGGTCCCATTATTATAGCAATTATAATATGGGCCCACCTTTTGTAATAACTATGTTAAGACCAAATTAAGCAACTGCAGCCGGACTCGAGCTACAAGCCATTATAAATACATTATATATTGCACCAAAAATTAATAGACCAACTGCTCATTTCATATCCGAAACCAGGTAATTCCATTGAGTCAAGGAGTAGAGTCAGAATGTTTACGTTTTTCCTTTTTGTTCAATCTGGTTTCAAAACATGAAATCTGCATCAAACCCAGGTCTAGAGATAGATCATTCTTCACATTAAAAAAGAGGAAGTTTTAAATAACATGTTATCTCATTTCGTAGTTCGACCAATATTCACATTCAAGTTCTCAAGTCTTCATTCAAGAATTAACACGATCCTAAAATCTGATGGGGTAGATTCATTTGACTCATGACTATTGAATTTGTTCATATGATTCATGACTTCCGAATTTGTTCAATTCAAAAGTTCTAGTTGAATAAGGTTGATCAACTAATTCGTTTGCAGTCACCGAAAAGTCTATCATTGGGTTCCCAACTGTAATCTAGTTTGCCTTAAATAATTACCCTTCCTTCTATTCACTCTAAACCAAATTTCACTCTCATTAAAACATAACCAAGGTAAAGCTTCATACTTTAGAGGTGATTCATCTGAAGGTGGGGCCAAGGCCAAGTAATTGGTTATCTGATTCATATAGTCACTGTAAACAGAAAACTCAATCACACCCCTAAATAGAAATAAAATTTGCAAATGATACCACTTTACAAATATATATATATATATAAAATCAAATGATAACAACAACTTAAATAGGAAATCGAACCAAATAATAACATTTCCCTACTCGGGCCCGCTTTCCACATGATATTGTTCGCTTTGGCCCACATGCCCCACGGTTTTATTTTTTTATAGACTTCAACCTACCAAAAGGCCTCATGTGTGGAGTTAAGGACCATGTCACACATATATATACCTAAAATCTGAACCAGCATGTTTCTGATGTGGGACTTGTGCACCACTGCATACCCAGTCCTTAAGAGTTTCCCCCGCCCACTCAATCTAGGCGGATGTTCGCCGGACTCAACGCCCTTTTGTAGGTGGGCCACAGGCGTGACCTACTCCCCCATTTGAAAATAGAGCTGTCGAAGTCTAATCTTGAAGGGAGTAAATATTGCGGAAGCAAGGATCTATAGGTATTGGCTGCTACAAACGCGATTAAGTGTCGGCTTGAATCAGGCAATGGTGTGGAGATCTGTGACTGTCTACAAGAGATCAGTCACATATGAGTCACTCTTCAATATCTAAGATAAACTCATCATTTTTCATACACAATCTTCTTTGAAATACTCTCTAACAAATACATTAAAAGTTTTACCTTAAGCAACTTGAGTTTCTAAGATGGGTCTCATTAATGGATATATGTACTAGAATAGTTTGTGAATTGAAACTAAGGGTGTCTTTAGCATCATGTTATTTGGATGTTCCCATGTTCCCATGAGATGAGGTTATGAAAAACATGATTGGTATATGTAAATCACTATCCAGAATCTTGCTCTCAGTGTCTTAACTTGCACAAGAAAGTTGGAACGAAAAATTTATTTTTTGTAAGAAACAAATGCACAGTTGTTTCTTACTTATCTCTTGTCATTTATAGAATATCATTTAAAGACTTCAAATCCTTTCACTTATCTTCAAGATAGGCCTCGTGTTCACGATCTCAAAGAAAGTTGCCCCACTTTGTAAATCCTAAAGGTGGGGTTACATGGCCACTTTCAGTGGCCTATTTAGAATTTCTTTTCAGAAGGTAACCAAGAAATATAATTATAGGCAAGTTTTTGTAGCATCCAGGGGACTTTTCCTCCTCTGGGGAAAAAATTTCCAATCCCTCCACACACGCACACCCCTTCAAAAAAATTAAAAAAGGAAGTTAATTTTCCGTAGTTGCATCAACTGTGCCTACTTCTCCTTGACTTTCTATAGAAACATAGTGTTGTGTTTGTTATAGAGTAATTAGTTTGAACAGTGGCTCCTAGCCCTTTTTCCTGAGTTGTTAATATACTTAAATAATTATTTCATAAAAAAAGGAAGTTAATTACATTATTAATCATTTTCTCAAGCTAACAATGATATCAACTCCTGTTGAAGTAAAATTTGATAATATATCATCCCGAATGTTAAAATTCATTTTTACACGGTATCCCACCAATAGGTGGGCACTACAGTGGAGTTCCATATATCCCACCAACCGGAAGAGTGTGGTAGGGAAGCCTCGGCCCCGTGAAACAGGGGATCCGGTTCCGTGTGGTAGATACTCAAGGGTCCAATTACGACAACACAAACATTCCTATGATAGTACTCTTTGATTCTCAACCACCCATTGAAATCCTTAACATGTGTGGTAGGTAGAGTGTAACTTTAAAAAATTCATCACATGATACTACATCAGACATTGGTAAGAAGCCTACAAAGGAGCCTATAAAATGCCAGCCATGTTAAGCCCCCACCCACAGCTTGCTTTAAGATATACCATTTCTTCTCCATCGCTTTATCTTCTTCTTCCAAAGCTTAACAATTATGTCTATTGTACTGAGCTCTAGCCTTTCAAATGCTCAAAAAAAAACACCAACCGGAAGGAAATAAAACTTCTGAGGTAGTTCGTAGATCAGTGAACTATGTTCCGGAGATATGGGGTGATCGCTTTGTTGCATCCTCTCCCGATAGCTTGGTAAGAATGAATGAAGGCTGTTGCATGGCCAAATATTACACTATATATACATATATCGCTCTTGATTGAAGTGATGGTCTGTATATATTGAAAGACCACTCACACTATATATCACACTATATATATATACCTTATTTCTCCCCCCAAACTCAACATCCTCAAAAAATGTTGCAGTTCCTGTCTCAAAAATTGACTTAAGTTTGGGATCATAAAATTTATAGCCCCTAGATCGCTCAGAGTAGCCAATGAAGTAGCTGCTAACAGTTTTGGAGTCCAATTTCTTTTCATGTGGCCTGTAAGGCCGTGCCTCAGCTGGACATCCCCAAATGTGAAAATACTTTAGACTATGCTTTCTGCCTGTCCAAAGCTCATAAAGTGTTTTTGCAGCTGCTTTAGTTGGCACTCTATTCAGAATATAAGTTGCTGTTTTGATTGCTTCTCCCCAGAGTCTCCCCAGAGTGACTCTGGTAAAGAAGAATGACTAATCATACTCCTTACCATATCCTTAAGAGTCCGATTTTGCCTTTCAGCAACACCATTCATGCTAGGTGACCCTGGCATGGTGTACTGTGGGACAATTCCACATTCCTCTAGGAATTTAGCAAATGGTCCTGGACGTTGTTCACCTGATCCGTCATATCTACCATAGTATTCACCACCACGGTCAGACCTGACACACTTTATTCTTTTGCTGAGTTGGTTCTCAACTTCAGCTTTAAATGTTTTGAACACGTCCAAACACTGTGATTTCTCATGAATGAGAAATAGGCACCCATAGCGAGAGTAATCGTCTATGAATGATATAAAATACTGTTGGTCATTCCAAGAAGCCGTAGGGAATGGGCCACAGATATCTGTGTGTATCAATTCTAAGACGTCTGTAGTTCTATTAGCACCTAATTTCTTCGTTTTGGTCTGTTTTTTCTTGATGCAAGCAGTACAAACATCAAAGTCTGTAAAGTCAAGGGAATCTAAAATTCCATCAGACACAAGTCGCTCAACTATAGTTTTAGAGATGTGACCTAAGCGTTTGTGCCATAATGTGGCTGAATTCTTTTTACTCAATTTGCGTTTAGTACCGCGTGATTCGACATGCAAGGATTCATTATAAGAAATAATTATATCAAACAAATATAAGTTGTCATATACACATAGAGAACCAGATCCTACAACATTCGAATTTATAGATAAACTGAATTGATTGTTTCCAAGTGAACAATAATAACCACACTTGTCCAATAAAGAAACTGAAACCAAATTTCGTCGAAAAGATGGTACAAAAAAAGTATCTACTAAATTCAAATGATAACCAGTTTTTAATAACAACCGAAAATGCCCTATTGCCTCTACTTCTACCGAGTTGCCATCGCCCACAAAGATATGTCTTTCAGCATCACTTGGCTTTCGGCAGCTCAGGCAACTCTGCATAGAAACACTGATGTGAGTAGTAGCACCAAAATCTAACCACCACGTGTTTCTAGGTACTGAAGCTAAATTTACCTGAGAAAAGACCAAAGTAAGAAATGAACATTTCTTGGCACGCCAAGCGTGATATTTGGTACAGTCCTTTTTCACATGTCCAGGTTTGTTGCAAAATAAACAACCCTCATTTGTTTTCTGTTGTTTCTTTTGTGCTGGACCCTTAGCAGCATCATTATTCTTCCTCTTTTTGCCCTTATCCTTAGAGGTGCTTGCCAAATGAACACTTTCTGTCCTGTCTTGTTTCAATCTCTCTTCCTCTTGCACACAATAAGAAATGAGATCATTAAGAGTCCATTTCTCCCTTTGATAGTTGTAACTGACCTTAAATTGACTGTATTGTGCAGGAAGTGATATTAATACCAAATGCACGAGCAAGTCGTCAGACAGCTCGAGCTTCAGTGCCTTAAGTTTAGAAGCAAGATGAGACATATATCCATAATGTACTCCCGTATATTCCCCTTGCCATTATACTTCATAGAAATCAAGCTTTGCAAAGGCGTGCTTGATTCTGCCTTATTGTTTTTCATAAAACGCTTTTCAATCTCGGCTAGGAATTCTTTGGCTATAGTTAACTTGTCAGATACCGCATCCCTAAAAGCCTCCGGAATGCCGCGCTTGATGATCATAAGACTCATGCGATTGGAGCGATCCCACTTCTCAAAGTTATTCTTTTCATCAGGAGAACTTTCATCCGTAAGAAAAGCGGGGTGCTCAGTCCGTAGTGCAAGGTCTAGATCCATGCAGCCGAGAACAATTTCTATGTTCTCTTTTCAATCCTTAAAATTAGTCCCATTAAGCACATGTATTGAGTTGATATTAGCAGATATAGCAGAAACACTTGCTGTAAAGAGAACAAAAAATAAACAGACAAACAAGCTCATATTAATAACAAAATACGATAATCAACAGATTCAAATAATGGTAAGTCTCATCTCAAGATACCTAGCACAATATTAATATCAAGTCTTTGGACCGTAATATTACTTATAAATGGTACTCTTGTGGTAGTGATCGAACATTGACAATAATTTATGTCAAATAATAAATTTATCTTTGGATCGATGTATTATTTACATGTAAAACCTTATAATCGTCACATGTTTATCACCACGGGTGTGTAAGCAATTCGGCCAAGTATTAACCTTCCTTTGGGCCGACTAAGTCCCGCATGAATTTACAAATACACAAACATCCAATATTCCACATGAACAATCTACACAAGAGAGGCCACTTTGGTAACATCTTGTTTCAATTAGCCCATTTAGAATAATAGACTATGTTATTTAACCCTAAAAGATATACCATAAATTATTTGAATTTGTTTTGTAGAAAAACCTTAGGTTTGTTGAGACGCTGCCTAAAACTCATGCCGCTTGCAACAATAAATTCAAACATTAAAAAAAATAAAAAATAAAAAAAAATCATCAAACATATATTAAAACCCATCGATCTTGATCAGATCTTAATCCATTGTTGTGCACTTATTCCGAGGCCATAGATGAAAAACGAAATCCATGACCGTGTTTTCTTGATTTTGATTTTGATTTTAACCAATGTGAGATATAAAACTGGAATGCATCATACAGTGGTTTCCAAACTACCAGTAAGGGATGCTGCTTGCTATTTCTGGTAACCTAGAGTTCCAAGGATCCAAAACAGGGACCCTTCAATTTCGATTATCCATGCATACGTCGATACATGGTGATCAGCTAGTCCCTCTCTTGCATAAATCCCATCCCTTCATTCATCATCAAGATCCAAGGGCTTGAAATACTTGCGTCCATGAGAAAAGTACTTATTGTAAGGCGGACTGCCAAACATCTTGACCCATGATGTCATCCATTGACTAATAGAATTGCACATGTCCCAAGACATTATTTTTTTACACGTTTTCTAATCTTGATCCAGGTCTTGTGCACTTGTCCCAATGAAACAAAACTTGCACACGTCATGATGAAAAGTGATGGATCAAAACAAAACTTTGTATGGTGGAGAATCACAAGATTTGGGAGATCCATCACATCTGGTGGGCCATGAATATGGCTTGGATTTTTTCCATATATGTGGGATGGGGTTATGGCATGTGGAATGGAGGTAACATGGACTACAAAATAGGGCTGTTGTCTGGGTTGTTCACCATGACAACTTGATGGGGAATATATTCCGCATAAAATAACTTGATCCAGTTAAGTGATTTTAAAAAAAAATTGACGCACGCAAAATTTAATCCAAAGAAAAGAAGATCAACAGATGCATTATATCTTGATGAGAAAGAAAAACACTGGATATCCAATGGCTTAACATGGAGAAGCTCTGATATCACTTGTTAGAAACAAGAACTAGAAAACCTTATTGTCAACCAAGATCCTCCATGTTAAATCATCAGAGATGTAAAGCGGAAACATACCTTGATCCATTGAAGAAGTTGTTCACAGGTGTTGATCTTCCAATCCAATATGGCTGCCCGGAGAAACCCTCTTGATTCTTTCTGATGATGGGATGTCAGAGAGAATAGAAACTTACCACATGAATTGGGGACCATAACCCTAATATATAATAATGAGATTATCATAGGTTTTGCTAATTCTAATTGTCCCCTCATCAAATTAGAATAGTATTATGGTATCTACACATTAATCCCATGACAATTCATACCCTTAAGCCTTAAAACTTTAAGTCTTAATTAGATCACTTTAATTAAGCTTAACCAAAACTAGCATAACACATTTAAATGGTTACATGTGTGGCCCACATAATGAAATTTTTCCAACAATATTGAGCTTATTGTGAATGTATGGAGTTGAAGGGCGTCTATACTGAATGGATTGGATCGAGCCTCAAAGGAGTCAAGTGAAATCAATCTCATTGCGGCTCCCATGCAACCCTTGGCATCCATCATTTCATAGAAATATATTTGATCACCCATCCAAGCTAAACTCCATATGGTACATGGGCATCTAGTATTAGATCCTCTGACGTTTTAACTCGAGGACAAATTAGAGAGGTCCAGAGGGGGACCCACCTATAAAAAGTAATAAAACAGTAATAAATGACTTCCTTTTGGATTAGCCCTGGATCCATTTAGTAAGTATTCCCTACAACAATGGTCCACCGAATTCAAGTAAATTTGGGGGTCCATTGACTGGCCTACTTAAACCAAAACTGGTATGAGTTAGGTGAGAGTTGTATAATCCTTGAGAAGAATTAGCCTAATAGCAAAAATACCTGTTTCCATATCCTAACGAAAAGGTGTGTTTGATCTGCCTTCTTTTCTTTATATATCGGAGTCCATGACTTGTTAATGCAGACACCTGATGCACAAACCCAACAAAGAGCTAACTGGGTTGAAGGAAGAAGTGAGGACAATGCTGAGGGAAGTAGACGATCATATGCAAGGACTGAATCTGATCGACGCTGTCCAACGTCTAGGAGTGGCCTACCACTTCGAAGAAGAGATTGCACAAGCTCTACTCCGTATTTACAAATCAGGGAGGGATTACGGTGCATGATTTGCATTGCAGTTGCTCTCCAATTTCGACTTTTAAGGCAAGAAGGTTACAATGTGTCACCCGGTAAGTACCTTTTTTTCCTCCATTCTTTCCATGAGTTAGATCCTCAGGTTTTGGAAGCTAGCTCTCTTTGAATTATTGGAATAGGGCATGCATGTGAGGTGTATCTGTAGGCTTGGTGGCCTTGCGAGAAATAAGAGAGCTTTGAAGTATTAGCAATCCGCAAAACGATTTGTAATATATTAACATGTGCTAGTTGTTTAATCTAGAACTATAAATACTAGTTAAGTGAGAAATGGTTAGGTGGTGCAATATCTAATTCATTTTCTGTGGCTTAGAATCAAGATCCCAAACAAACATCAAATGGATGGTTAGATTTCATGAATAGCTAATGGGGAGTTCTATTGACACCATAAATATTACTCTCCCCACCACACGAAAGATAAAAGATGTATGTTTTTCCTAAACTATCCCTCAGATCCCTCTTCCTCCTCCTCCCTCCCTTTCCCACCCTCCACCCTGTTCCCTCATCCCAAGTCTTCGGCGGGGAGGGAGCCCGGGCCGGGCGGCTGGCCGTCTCCCTCCTCTCCCTCCCCTTCTATTTTCTTTCCCTCTTCTCCCTCTCTCCCTTCCTCTTCTTCCCTCTCCTTCTCTTCCCTACTCTTCTTCTCCCTCCCCCTCCCCCTACTCCTCCCAGTCGCCGGCGGGGAGGGAGATCGGGCTGCAGCAGAATGGAAAGAGGGAGAAGAGGGAAAGAAAATTGAAGGGGAGGGAGACTTGCCGGGCTTCCGCCGCGGGCTGCTGGCCAGGGCTCCCTCCCCGCCGGAGACCGGAGGAGCCGAGATGAGGGAAGAGGGAGGGGGAGGAGGCGGGGTAGTTTAGGAACTCATTTTTTTATTTTTATTTTTTGTGCGGTGGGAATAGGGGTGTACACGGATCGGATTGGTGCGGATTGGGCCAAATCCGTCACCAATCCTTGCTGTTAAATTCCGATCCGATCCGATCCATGGAGGACCGGATCGGATCGGATCGGATCGGATTAATCCGTTCACTCTAATTTTAAAAGAAAAATATCAAATATGTTATAAAAAATCACATTTTGACTCCTTAATTTTTATTTTATTTTAAATTTAGACATCTTAATTTATATTTAAACCCCTTATATTTTTTTTATTTATATTTAATACAAACGGATCGGATCGGATTGAATCCGTGGATTGATGGTGAAATCCGCCACCGATCCGTTGCTAACGGATTACAGAATTTTCAATCCGTTACTAATCCGTTTACCTTCGGATTGGATAAAAATCCACGGATTGGATCGGATCGGATCGGATTTCCGGATCGACGGATTTTTTGTACACCCCTAGGTGGGAAGAAGGATTTTTGCGGTGTCAATAGAACTCCCCATAGTTAATTCTCATAGGGCTTATATATTTGGTGTACCAATATTAACCATGTAAACTCTATCTAAAACATTGAAAAGGGCTTGTATATTTGGTGTAGCCAATATTAACCACCCTAGACGTGCTACAGGGCCCGACGTCAGGCCCGAAAAGTGACCTGATGTCAGGCCCTGAACCGTTAGATCTCATTTGAAACGTCAGGCCACTTTTTTGGCCCGACGTCAGGGCATTTAGATTTTCTCTAACCACAAACTCTATCGAAAAAAAAGCGCACACATACCTGTCGCAGGAAACTTAAGAGGAAAGAGACCTTTCGGTACACTAACTAGCCATGTGACTCACACAACATGAATTTGGTGATTGGCTGAGAAATTTTAGGTAGTGCCATCTAACCTACCTAACTCTCCTCCTTTCGACTAGCCTAGATAAACCTAATTGAGATGGGCCTACAATTTAGCGGAGCAGGTTTTGCGAAATTTTTTTGCTCGGCGCTAATATGAATGTCTGACCATCAATTTTTTGTGGGCCCACATTAAGTTTTTTTTGGCATCCTAGCCCAGTTGCTCTGGGATCTAACAGAGCCAACACACGTGGGAAGAGAAAGTCCGAAACAAGTGTAGAAGAGAGCCCACACACATGGGCCCACAATAGTTAATTTCATGAACATAGGCCACATAAAAAAGCACAGAAAAGACCATTATAAACGGGTTAGACAGTTCAAGTGAAACTGACCCATGTCAGTGTGATGGGGGGGAACATCTCAGACTGATATGAATTTCGCCTCAACCAATATTCCTACTCAAAACCTGACCCATCAGAGCCCTGAGCTTTACTGGAATGAAGGTGCTTTGGAAAGGACCTCTATATTTATCTATCAAGTTTTAAGCCAATTAAAATGCCTTATTCAAGTATTAATTATGAAACTTCTATTTATTAATTCTGAACTACCTTGGACCTTAACATTCCAATATGTTGACAGGAATTTGCAGAAAATCTTCCAGTCTAGGTGATTTTAAGATTCCTAATTGAAAAAAAAAAAACATTTTTAACTTCCTCATCCATCGATCTTGATGTCAGTGTATTTAGCTGTTGAATCAACTCGACAGATGCTCTTTGCAGGTTGAATCGTCTGCTTTATTAATTAATCCATTTTACCATCATTTCCAAACCAAAAAATATTGAGTTTCTTCTACATTGTGCCAATGTTAATTGTGAACTAGATGTGTTCATGAAGTTTAAAGATGAAGAAGGTAAATTCAAGAGAACTCTAGCTGGTGACACAAGAAGCTTGCTTAGTTTATATGAAGCAGCACATATGGGAACTCATGGAGAAAACATACTAGATGAAGCCATTGCTTTTACAAGAGAGCATCTTAACTCGGCACTCCCTTGTCTTAACCCACCTTCTTCAACCCTGGTTGAGCTCGCACTAGAGCTACCTCTTCGTAAGCGCATAGAAAGGTTACAGACAAGTTATTACATCTCTATCTACCAAGCAGACGAGGACCGAAGCGATATCCTACTAGAGTTTGCAAAGCGAGATTTTAATCTTTTGCAACTTTTGCATCAACAAGAGCTAAGAGAAGTCTCAATGTAAGTTTTATGAGCTTCACACATTAATCAAATGGAGAGATAAATTTCATGAGCTATGGAAAATTGATTAATTTGAATATCAAATTGAAAAATTAATCATTTTAGAGCTTTTTGTTTATACCCCCTCTAAGGTTTGTAAGATTCGTAAATAGGCCTTTTAGGTTTTAGTATTTGTAAATAGGCCCCTGCCCTTTCTTTGAAATACCTTTCATGTCCCCAAAACCAAAATTCTTAACAAGAATGGGCAGCTACCATGAGATTTGTGTTGGATTTTTATATAATGACAACTTTGCCCTTACCCACCATTAAAAACTGAGTATTATTATTTACAAAAACTATTATTTTATCTCCATTTCCAGTGGTTTCTCTCAATAACTTTCTCATGCGCATGACCGGGGGTGGACCCAGGTACAAAGGCTTGGGGACTACCCATATTTGATAAAAGTTTAAAATCTCCCCCCTCCGTTCAAATTCTAAAAATTAATATGTTTTTTTCTTTAGATAGAGCCAAACACCACCCAACTCGCAAATTAAAAAATGAAAATTTTTCTACATTTACCCGTTCCCCCAATAATTTTTACGCCACCAACAAAAGTAGTATAATCATGTATTTTGAAACTTTCATCAATCCAACAGTGGGCCATGTATGGATTGGATAATTCATAATCGGTTACAAGCACGTGTGTTAATTGTTGTCACAATCAATCTGGATTTAATGAAATGAGTCATGTATTGATAAAAAAAATGAGTTTATGTAGGGTTATTCTCCCACTAAGTGCAATTGTTAATGTAACATGCTTTATTAAAAAAAAAAAGGAGACCAAGCTTTTGAAATTATGCATATAATGATAAAAAAAAAGATGGACAAAAGTGTCATTTCACTCTAAAAACCCATGGTAGTTGAAAGACTATTGATTTTGAGAGCACTGAAGGTATTAAAATGAAAATGCAGGGGCCTATTTGTAAATACTAA